>SCHK01386170.1:0-26047 GCA_004124795.1 Poropuntius huangchuchieni | reverse complement strand
TCACAATATGCTAATTTTTTGAGAAGGACCTGTATATAGGACATAGATGTAGTTTTATGTGATGATGATGCCCCTGTTGATAAAACAGTTGAAGCAAAATGTGATTTGGTCAATTTAAGTGCTTAAACAGGACCAGTCATATGTACACACACAGACACAGTCAAATAGATAGATTTATCTTTGCAGATTGATCATTAGTTAATACATAGGCAGTGTCTGAAAATAAACTATGCATGTGTGTGATTTTTTTGTACTCTACTATACGTTTTGAATTATAATGAACGGATTTAAATTTAAAGAACAAAATGAATCATTTCTCAGGATGAATGGGTTCAAATGAAGGGGAGGTTGCCCTTGGAGACGGCCTTGGTCTCTTAGTGCTTACAAAGATTCATACCAATCTTTCTTTATGCTTTTGTTGCTAGGAATGATGGATGTCTTTCTGTTGGATGTACATGTAACCTTTTCTAGTACAGTTGTTTCTTTTTCATCAGTTGCCAAATTGTAATATCTCTAAATTCCTCTCAAAAAATTGCACATCAAGGCTTTTCTTGTTGATTTTCAGCATTAGCTAGTCATTTTGCTCAGCTGTGAAATGCCACTGTTTGTGGTATTAGATGATGGAAGACTCTGTTTTCTCTGAGGTGTTTTAAATGTCAGTTCCTATCAGGACTGAATCTTAATTGCCTTCATCAGCCTTGACTGGGTTTTGTTGGAGTTTTCTCCATGCTGACGTTTGCTATGAGATCAGAGCTCTTTGATTGTGAATACTGTAGTGATTGATGCTGATCTTTTGTTTTTCAGGGAGTTTACTGGGCAGCCTTGAAATTGTTGTCTGCTCTTTCCTCTGTGACTGGAAATCAGGTCACCCAGTCATAGAGTGTCTTATAGAGAGGTGGTTGGTTTTATTGGAAAACAAGTTGCAGATATAAAACTAGCACTAAAATAAGCAGAAAACTACTAAAAATCAAGGTATTTATCAAGATATCGCCTCCACCTGTAACTTGGTTTGCAGAACAAACATAAGGCTTAGAGACCTAAAACTTTGAGGGATGGTGGTGTCCACCCGATCTACAACGTCACCAAGACTCGTCCCGGTGACCCTTGGGTCATGATGAACAAAGCACATGTGACAGATTCAGTCACCACCCTGGCAAATTTTTTGGTTAAATTGAATTTTTTGGAAAAAACATACATTTTTGAACTAGTCCTAGTTTTTTTTTTTTTTTGCCTGACTGGAACCAAAGCAGTGCAGAAAAATTCTCTGGAGTGTGAATATCAATAATTATCAAAAAACCTTGAGTTTTTGACTCACTTTTGCAAAGAGACAGCAAAACGTTTGAAAGAGGCAGGTCCACTCATATTTCTATGATAAATTACTTGGAATTGCCAAAAAAATCACAGATGCATACATAGTGATATCGATGCTGAAACGATATATCGTCCAGCCCTACTGTAAATGCAGTGCTGTATTTCAATCCTGCCTGTAACAAAAAAAGAAAGAAAGAAAAATCCCCTGTAAAACAACTAATTTGTCAAATCAGACAATTTATTATGTAATTTCCACTCAAAGCTGTTTATTTAGCATATTGAAGGCATCTGCTCCATTGACTTCCATTCAAACAGAACAGCCTCTGGTCTCCCTGTTGGGATCCTGACGTGTTACGCTTTTCCAAGCAGAGTTTGAAGCTTCCCTCCTGGAGGAGGGACTCTGACCCAGTTTCATTTGGTGGAAACTGTTAAAAGATGTTTTTCTTGCTTCTGTCAGTTCTGACTGCTCTACAAAACAAGGCATAAATATGACCACCGTTAATTTGATCGTGACAACTGTGTGCTTGATCCCCCTGAAAGCTTTCTCAATCTATCAGATACAACTCACAAAAATGCTCTTTTCCAGGATTAACCTGAAAGCATAATCTACCTGACAAGGTGTGAGAGGATATAGAAGACATCCTGATGTGTGAGAGGATTATCTTCAATAACAGACGGATCTGTTTTGTAATTATTAAAGTGCATCTAGTAAATGTTCTGCGAAAACAAGCACAAATGAGCATGAATCAGATTGAATGCATTTCCACTCGTTCTGTTGTTTACTTTTGCCATGACAGTGTAGAAGACAGAGTGTGTGTGCATGTTGAGGAGGTGCCAGACTGTGTGTGTGTTGATTATAATGGTGTGAAATCATCTGTTTCTCAGCTCTCCGCTGGTTCTTCTTCTGTTTGACCTGTTTTATTGATGACAAGATGTATTATGTGAAACATTTCAGACAGAAATCTATCTCTGTATTTGTGTGTTTATTTGATGTAGGATCCACTTAGAATTGTTACTAGGATACCATGATGTGCATTTAGAAATGCGGAGTGGACAAAGTTAATGTAAAACAGTGGTTATCAATCAGGGAGCCGGAGCCCATAGCAGTACTCTATATTTCATCAGGTGGAAATTTAGTTGATGTAAAAAAAAAAAATCTTTATCCAGTTAGTCAAGTATTACAATGGGGGGGGGAGTCAAAAAGTTTGAGAACCACTGATTTAAAAAGAAATTAAATTAAAATAAGAATGATTCTGCCATTTTAAAATGTACAAAATACTACAACTGCAATGCAAAATAGTTTTGAATATGTTTTCTAATTCTGTAGCAATACACAGTATTGTAACACTAAGTGGTCAGTTAACATAAGCATGTATTCACACAAATCTGTTTAGCAACAGATGGAAATGGACGGCAGTAACCAGAAAGAAAAACATTCATTGTAAGTTTTTCAGAGCAGATTATTTTAATGAACCGCTGCCACAGATGACGGTCCTCAAATGGAGCCAGCGGCGGTCTGTGTTCCTGCCAGCCAAGAGTCTCCAGGCCTAAAAGCTGGTTCACCCTGCCCCGACAAACAACAGCAAATATTTCAAGAAGATTGCTGGATGTAGAATGTTTGGAAACATAAATGTTATTTTCACACTGACTCCAACAAAACTGCTAGAATTTACCACAGAAATGTCAATTCTGTGTAAGCTATGCTTGGTTATAGACTCACTTAATTCTGTTCCTCCTGTCTCTCCAGGTTGTGAGTTGTATGCGTTCTGTGGGGCTTTATTTGGCATCTGCTCCATGATCACGCTCATGGTCATCGCTGTGGATCGATACTTCGTGATCACGCGGCCTCTAGCCTCCATCGGTGTGTTGTCTCAGAAGAGAGCTCTGCTGATTCTTCTGATAGCTTGGGCTTATTCACTTGGCTGGAGCCTCCCACCCTTCTTTGGCTGGAGTAAGTGTAGTCTACCTGTTGTTTTAACATTTTAAACCTATTAAACTTTGTGAAATGTTTTAATTGAAAAGTGTTATGCTTTTTTGTTTTTAATTAATGCCACTTTGATATTTTTATCTAACAGGCCTAAAAGGGCATTCATACATGATTAAATGTGGCCTGAAGGGATAGTTCACCCAAAAATGAAAATTATGTCATCATTTACTCACCCTCGTGTTATTCCAAAACTGTATGACTTTCTTTCTTCTGTAGAACACAAAGAGGATATTTTGAACAGTGGTTTTTATATGTGTAATATTAATTCTCTTCCATTGCCCTTTCTTAAAAGCATTTCTACAAACATGATTAATACAGAATAAGAAAAAATACAGTGACCTGATCTACACATCCATCAAATAAATGTATGAATATCACTGAATTAAATAACAAAATCAAACCAAATGTTATTTTAAGCCAAATGTCAACATGTCTTGTGATCTATGTGCATTTGCAGGTGAAGTGTGGTCCTGAGTTAATGGAGTTGAGTATACTTTTGATGCTCTTTCACAGGATGCATCAGTCTTTTATAAGCTCAGGTCTTTTGGGACAAGTATACTGAGCATTCTGGGTCATCCATGTGTGAGCACACGAGCATAAGAGTTGTTAGCCAATGGCTTTACAAACAGTGCATTGTTGGACTCTGATCTGTGTCGCATAAAGGTGGTCTCTGAGGACCGAGGCTTTCAGCTTAAGAGGGATAGACTGGTAAAGCCTGGTGCATTTGGCTCTCCAGCACTTTCTATCTCTGGTTTACAGGCAACCTGCTCTTCACACGAAGGGTGTCTGTCTCCTTTAACGGCTCTAACAGCTTATATCTTCCAACCTCAAACCTCAGAGAACTGATGATAGCGGCACATATGCATGAAAGCCAGACTGTGATTGGTGGCGATAAGAAATACTGTGATTATAGCGTATTTCTTAAATATCCTCAGCTGTGTGTGAATTGGGTTGTATTTCACTGCATTTGCCCAGCAGCCAGACAGTATTCCTAAATCCTTTTTCTTTGTGATATTGTTCCAGTTTTGACAATATTTCTTTGGGTGTAAAAGGCTTAGCTGCTGGCTATCTTTCACTTTCCTCCACAAATTCTGTTATTTTATATCTATCTGTCTCTGTTTTGCAGGTGCTTATGTTCCTGAAGGGCTGTTGACTTCTTGCACCTGGGATTACATGACCTTCACACCCTCTGTGCGAGCTTACACTATGCTCCTCTTCATCTTCGTCTTCTTCATTCCACTTATCATCATCATCTATTGCTATTTCTTTATTTTCCGATCTATTCGCAGCACTAATGAGTGAGTTCTTCGATACAGATCTAACAGAACAGTATGAATTAATTAGCATCAGCAGTGTTCCAAAGCTGTTAAATGTCTTTTGTTTTAAAAATGCAAATTGTATTGGAGAAATGTCAGTAAAATGTAACACAGAAGTACTTAAACACTTTTATTCTGCATTTAATTAATCTTGAGATGTGTCCTATTGAAAATAGATAAGCTTTTGATAGCAGTAAACCAATATTAGAAAATTTGTGTTGTTTAACTGTTGCTTTCTTTTTGTCTTTGGAAGAGCTGTGGGCAAAATTAATGGCGATAACAAGAGAGACTCAATTAAACGATTTCAACGGCTGAAAAATGAATGGAAGATGGCGAAAATTGCTCTTATTGTCATTCTCATGTATGTCATCTCCTGGTCTCCATATTCAACTGTGGCACTGACAGCTTTTGCCGGGTAAATGAATCCCAACACTGACAACACAATATAATGTAATATAAAATATAAATTTGGTGTCAGAAAAATTTTGTTTTTTAGGAAATTATTACTTTTATTCTCCAAAGACACATTAAATTGATCAAAAGTAACAGTAAAACATTTAAAGTGTTACAAAATTTTTTTACTCTGTAAATAAGTAGTGTTCTTTTGGACTCTTTTTTATTTAAGAATCCAGACAAAAAAGCAGCACAACAGTTTTTAACATTGATAATAATTAAAAATGTTTTTTGAGCAGCAAATCAGTATATTAGAATTATTTCTGAAGGGTCTTAATACTGGAGTAATGGCTGCTTTGCCATCAAGAATAAATTACATTAAAATATTTTAAAATAGAAAACAGTAAAAAAAAAATGCACAATTTACTGTATAATATAATATAATATAATATATGTTTAATTTTATTGTTTACATTTTTTTTTAGCTTTTACGTATATTTAGCACGATTATGTTAAGTTATATTTTTTCAACTTATTGTTATTATGTAGATTACAAGTACCGAAGTACTAATCTATACACTTGTATTTTTCAGGTATTCTGATATGCTCACACCATATATGAATTCAGTACCTGCTGTGATAGCCAAAGCTTCAGCAATCCACAATCCCATCATCTACGCCATCACACACCCCAAATACAGGTACTGTCTCATTGAGAATCGTTGACGTCAGTTCAATATATTTTTGAAACTAGACTGCCTTAGTTTTGACTCCCAAAGTGGTAATGAAAAACATTAATGGCACTGTAAGTGGTAGTGTTTGACATTTTAATGGAAGCCATTAATGTAGAACATGGGTCAGAGATTAGATTACCTGGTCTGGCCCCATTAGGACTAAACACCTGAGGCAAATTGTGATTGTTTTAATTTTTCCTAGTGTCTAGCTCACTGAGCCATTCAATCGCAAATTGATCAGAAACATGCATTGCTTCTGGGTTAAAGTGTGAAATTTCATTTTGATTGATTTCATTAACCTGAATATCCATTTAAGCATAAAGAATATTTAATCCTGTACAGAGCATCCTGACAGTATTGTACCATGTGTAAGGCCTGCTGGGTCAAAAAGTCACTTTGATTTGATTTTCTCCCACAACACTTAACCACATTTTCCTAAACACATTTTAGTCCCTATGCACTGAACATGTTTTCATGCATTTTGATTTATTTTGATTTAGGTCTAAAGTGTTTTAATACTATTTCAAATATACCTGAATTATGTAGCTAATTTGAAGCTCTGAAGTTATTGCATATATTCTGACACAAAACATTTTCAATAGACCTATTTTGACTATTACTGTTGCTGCCTTTATAACTGGTTTCACTGCTACTGAATTAAAAACATATCTGTGTATGTATATATTCACAAGACTACACAAATGATTTTGACATATCTGACAGCAATCAGTGCTATTTTAGTATTATTTATTCTTATAATTTCATTATTTTAGTTATTATTTGACTGATCAGGTTTGAATCATGCTCTGTGTCTTTGTCAGGTTGGCCATAGCGAAATACATTCCATGTCTTCGTGTGCTGTTGTGCGTCCCCAAGCGTGACCTCCACTCGCTCCACAGCAGCTTTATGTCCACACGTCGTTCCACCGTCACAAGCCAGTCCTCTGATATGTCCGGACAGTTTCGCAGAACCAGCACCGGCAAATCCCGGCTCTCCTCAGCCTCTGACAGCGAATCTGTGAGTGTGTGAGCCTGATGGATCTCTAGATTTGATGATTAGTCTTCACATGGGCAAATGTGATCGTAATGAATGTATTTTATTACCTATTTCTACTCTTCAGGGCTGGACAGATACTGAGGCCGATCTCTCGAGCATGAGCTCCAGGCCTGCCAGTCGGCAAGTGTCTTGTGACATCAGCAAGGACACTGCGGAGATCCCAGACTTTAAACCTTGTAACTCATCCAGCTTCAAGTCAAAGCTCAAAAGTCATGACTCGGGCATCTTTGAAAAGGTGACCTCACAGGCTGAATGTATTACATATGTGGCAAGTATCAAAGGAGTGTAGCTTTGTCTTACGATAATATGTTCATGCAGAATTGCTAATCCTGTCATCCTCTTTGATCCTCGTGTTAATCTGTTGAAGCATGAGCGTAGCTTGACATTTGACCTAGCCAGCCAATTTGGTCAGTCACACTTTTAAACACATTTCATCTTTTTTATAGTAAACCTACAAATTCACACGCAGTGTTCCATATTCCAAGTGAATTTGTCTTGGTAATCAGGTTTTTGCCACACTAAACCGATAAACACTTGTCAACACAATCTCAAAGTAGTCTTGTATTAAGTGAATCAAGGAGTGTGTTACTCACCCACTGCTTTAAAACAAACATCTGTTGGGCATGAATTAAATATTATAGTATTATAACATCAAGTATAAAATTAATGTACAATGGCAGGCACACAAACACTTTATATTTTATAATTAAGCAGTTTATGTTCTAAAATCTATGTTTAGGTTTTGTTGTGGGTAAATGAAATTTTTTTTGGAAGTAAACAGTCCTCTTTCTGACATAAATGTAAAACACTGAGCTTTGCAGAACACCTTTATGAGATTGTCTGTGTCCTGATCATCAAATACAACATGAGTATATCAGATTTGCATTTGGTGTACATTGTAAAAAATGCTGATTATCCATTTATGCCACACAACAGGCAAGCAGTATGTAGGCTATTATCTTTCAAAATGCAGATTTGACAAAACACGGCAAATGTTTGTAAGTTTTATTTGACGTATTATTTATTTACAAAATAAGGATGTATTAAAATGTATTAAATAACTACATTATATGCATATTAACTTTTGAGTTGAAAATATTCTTTATTAAAAAATTGTAAAATCTTTTAGATGCTAGGCCATGCCCTTCTGGCTCCCCTGCAAGCTACGCCTATGTGTTGAATATAAAAGTAATTCAACAGATTGTTTTTGACATAAACAAAGTAGACAGTGTTTGTCATGAGCAAAATGGACTATAGAAAAATAATCAGTTAAGTTTAAGCAAGTTCTGGTTAAAAAGTACAGATGTTTAAGCAACATGAGGATGAGTGGATGACAACAGAATGTATGTTTGTGGGTGAACTGAATTTGATAATGTACAGTCAGTTGGTTATTGTCGCAAAACAAACCCCTTTTGGCTAATATGAAATCACCCTGTTGATAATCCATTACATATTGCTTACAAAGGCACACAAGTGCTTACTGCTTGCAAAATGCCACAAACTAAGTCTCTAATGCTCAACACCAAGGCTGGATTTGTTTGAGTACCGGTAAAACACGGTGAAAACAGTAATTTGGTAAAATATTATTACAATTTAAAAAAAAAACTGTTGTAATATATTTTAAAATGTCATTTATTCCTGTGATGTTATATGATTCTTTAGAAATCATTTTGATACTTTGATGCTCAAGCAAAATTTTTATTCCTATCAACATTAAGTTGCATTAAGAAACATTTCTTGAATAGAGAGTTATAACTTTATAAATGTCTCAGTTTAATGTATTCTTGCTCAATAAAAGCATTGCTTTCTTTAAAAACACTTTCTGAACCTAAACTTTTGAAAAGTAGTGTATGTAGCTGATTATTTTTCTGACTCTCTCATTTCTGACCTAGAGTTCCTCTGATGTGGATGATGTGTCTGTGGTTGGACTCGTTCAGTCGGACCGTACTAACCCTTTAGCTGTGAGTCTGTTGAAGTTCTGTATAAACCAATCGAGCTTTGGTTTGTAAAATTTGCTGACGTCAGGAACATTTTGTTCTGGTGTGACTGCCCAGGCAATCAAATTTGTCCATGAAAAATCTGAAAGCATATTCAAATTGCTAGAATGCAGTTTGATGAATCGCAGTGTGCTGTTGAAAAAATTTAATTAGTTAATAAACTTGAATTCTGATTGCCCGAATAAAAGCATGTAATAAAATTACTGTTCCATTTTTCCATTAAATGCCTTTTTCTGCAGAAGAAATATGCGCCTTTGAAAGAATAATCCTAATCATCTTTCATACATGAATGCATATTAATTAAACCGAACATTATGCTGTCAGTGTGTTGTTACGGAGGTCATCTTGAGCTTGATTGCAGCAGTGTTATCTCTAGGAAAAGTTTGTTTTAATTCTGATTTAAGGCACAATAAAGGCTGATAATAGGCAATAGGTAGATTTAATGTCTCAAAACCTTCCTCTGTGCGGTTTGCAGGCTGGTGACGGTACAGACATGCCAATTTCAAGAGGTCGGATTCCCAGTATTGTCATCACCTCTGAGTCTAGCTCTTTCCTGCCCTCGGTACGGCCCAGCTACAGAAGCAGCCGCTCAAGTGTGAATCCACCCAGGAGAGACTCTCGTGGAGGAGTCCAGCAGGGGGCAGTGCATCTCTCCACTGCAGCTGAAACACCTGAGTCCGCTCGCTTATTAGACAACCCTCGCCCTCAGTATCTGTAGTGCTTATACCTCTTCACTCGCCGTTTGAATCGCTTTGTGTTGAGGTTCAGTGTATTTTGTGAGTTATTCTGTTCTGTGGTGTAGACCTTTAGTAAGAGGAACTTGAAAGGAAGACAAACCCTGAGAGATTAATCAGTGCTCTGTATCACAGAATGTATAATATGAAAGTCATACATTGATGTCTTTTACATGTGTAATAGATTTTTATGATGACCTCAACTGTTACACAATGTCCATGTCTAGCATCTTTGTTTCCCTCTATTTTAAGGAAACATTTAACAGACAGTGCTTTGAATCAGACAAAGTTACTGCTCAGAAAGGGCATCTCAGATCATTTTATTCTAATAATCAATGTTAAATGGCATATACAGGTAATATCAGCTTAATTAGTGACTGCTTTGTGTTTGCTTTAGTATTAAGCTTTACATTTTTGTGTTTCTTGTACATTATAAATGTAATTTTGACCTCTTTGATGATGCCATTTCATCTGATTCACTCTGCCTGAATGTTTTGCTTAACAGGATCATCTTAAGACTGTGGTATGTGAGTTTTGCTCATGAGACACTGAAATGCTTGCTTCTACACAACTTCAAGGTATGCAATATGAAGTCATATTACAACTCAGAATCCTATTGTATCTGTTAAGTCGGCATGGTGATCTCATTAAACTTATCAGATCTTCAGACTTAAAGCTACACTATGTCACTTTTTAATATAAAAAAAAAAACACAAAACAAAATAGCAAATTGTTATTGAGTTTTTTTTTTTTTTTTAAAGCATCTTCCAAGCCATCACTGCTAAAACAAAATGGTTTCCATTAAAATACTATTATTAAACATTAGCTTTTTACCCCCCCCCCCCCCCCCCCCCCCCCCAAAAAAAAATCCTTTTTGTAGTGTGTTTTGGGCATTTTTCCAATAGGATTTAACATCCCACCAACAGAATCCATCACATACCAGTAGACACCATTATAGGTTCCATTAAAACCAGTACAAATGCCCATTATAACCATTAAATCCATTACATTTTCTATTGTGTTTTGGGCAGGGTGCTATAGTTTTTTCAGCTATACCCCAAAACATTTTGATTTACCTAATATATACTAATTTATAATTTAGACAATAAATCTTATACATGTGTTATTCTCCTGTGCTTGTCGTGTCATAACTGTACACAGAGTAAAGTAGCTCAAATGTTGTGAGTTCATGTTTTGGTTTGGTAGTAGCATGAGGCTAAAAGTTTGTTGTCAGTGCTAATGACACAAATGTACCAATTCCTTATTCAAACCTCACTTGTCTACCTGCTCTGGTAAGAAACACTGTATCCATGTGTACACCAGTGCCTCAGATAGTCCTAACATTCATTCGCGCAGAGGCGAAGCACAACCAGTCTTCTTCCACAAGACGCATGCAGTTTTACTTTGTAACCGCTAGAGGGCCAGAAGTTATTTACTTCTTGCCCACATTCCCACATTGGGGTTTTACGTTGAAATTAACTTACGTTTTCCTCCAAAATGCCAGTAGTGTAGCTTTAATGATAGGAAGCTTCTGTATTTCTGCTCTTGACCTCTGATTTTTGAAAGCATTGTAATCATTTCTGGTTTTGACATTTTTTGTCTTTTTAGCTTTACTATTTGCAAATTGTAAATGTGTGTTTTTTTTTTTATTTAATTATTATTATTATTACTAATGGACTCTGAAAGTAACAGTCTGGTGCAATAGAACCCTAAGAACTTCAGCGTTAAGAATGTGGAATTTCATTTGTTATCATGGTTTGCAAATATGGGCTATATCACATTAGTGAAAATAGAAGCAGCACCCCAGTTTACTGTAAAGCATCTGTTTTTCTTCTGTTTAAACTGATGTAATCTAGTGATTGGAGGGATAAAAATATTTTTGTATTGCTTTGGAAAAAAGTAAATCTTAAACCGCATAAGCCACAGAATGCATATGCCTGGAGCAGGGACACATCATTATCTCGCTAAATTACACCAACAGAGAATGCGCAACTGATGTCATACATGCTGTGTGTGTTTCCATCAATCTATCATCGAGATGAATGACCCTAATGAATATTGATTACATGTTTACATGTGCATCCACCTCTACAGCCGTGTTGTTTTTGCTATTCTTTATGTTTTTTATTTTACCACTGTTTGAATATTCACTTATCAAATTATATTCAACTATTAATGTTTGAACAATTATGTTGCCTTTTTACTTAGTGACTGGATGTAACTCAAATGTGATGGTGGCTGCTCTTCTAGATAGTTCTGGAAGACATGGTTTAGCAAATAAACATTGTGGCGCTCTTTAGAGTTATCTAATGTTGGTTTGTTCTTGAGTGGTTTGTTTGTAAAATGGAATCATTTATTTGTCCAGATGACTACAGTCTGTGGACGGTTTATATTAAGTATAATCTAGTCTCCAATTGTATCAGAATATATATTTGTTAATGTGTATCCATTCACATGAAAGACACAGTATGTATCCAACACCAAGGAGAACATTATTGTATATTTGTAATGCTCTTATGTGGTTGTTCCTATTTATTTTTATAAATAAACCTGCAGTTCTACACATTGTTTCTTTTCTTTATATAATATGGAAAGGAGCAAGTACTTTCATTATTAAATTAGCAAAAATTATTATAATTTTTCCTTAAAAAAAAATATATTACTGTCAAGTGACACCACTAAGTAAAAAAAAAAATCTGGTCTATTTATAGACATGTTTCTCTAGCCTTCAGACATCACTGTCCTCACTAACTCATGCTGTCAGTAATAATTTGACATCATTTTTCTCAACCACAACTTTCATGGTTTTTCCTTTGCATTTAGAGAATCAGCAAACGTTCCCTACATTATACAGGTTAAATGATTCTGAAGATGAATGGGATTTTACATGACAAGAAGCTTGCTTTTAAATTTAGTGAAGAAGCAGGGATACAGAAATGGAAGTTGTTTACTAGTGGTATTATTCTCTTTTTGTGGTTCTGCAAGTAATTTTGAGCTAATTGTACCCGAAGGCTAAACACATCTGCCCCCCCTCTGGCCACATGTTGAACTGCATGAGCCCACTTTTTAGTTTGCTGACTTAATAACATTATTATATAATGACATGCTGTAAGAGGACAAACACAGACAAACAAAAAATTTCATATTCATCAAGAAATCTTGAAAAATATATATTGAAATAACAACAGATCTTTTACATTGTAGTTTTTGACAGTAATAATGGGGGGGGGANAATCTTGAAAAATATATATTGAAATAACAACAGATCTTTTATATTGTAGTGTTTGACAGTAATAATGGGGGGGGGGGGGTGTTTACCATATTTTTTATCAAATAAATGCAGCAGTGAGCATAAGAGACAATTTAAAAAAAAAAAAAAAAAAAACATTAACAAATCTTACCGACCCCAAACGTCTGAACAATAGTGCAAACTGTGGAATTTGGTTCAATAAAGCCTAGAAATATTGGGCATGTGAGTGTAAATCTCAGTCATTCTTCTTCTCAAAGGTACCTGAGAACATTAATTATGTAATCATGTCTGTGCGTGTACTGTGATATGTGGTTAAAATGCTCATACACTGACTTTCATTGCAACTATGCAGGTTGTCATTTTTAAACAATGCACCATCTGCTCTTTCACACAATGCCCTCCTGTGGGCAATGTGCCATTTGCCAATTCAGCAGTGGCTCTCGAAAAAACACATACGACATTAAACATTTCAGCAAGAAATGTGTGCACACATCCGCACAATATTCCTTTATGGGTTGGAAAATTAACAAAAGTGTGTTTTTTGCACTCTTTTCTCTTTGAGGAAAGTTTCTCATCCCTGAAATATAATATTAATCCATCTAGCGTTACGCATTTACATCAGTGTGTCAATGTGATTCATGGAAAAATCAGATTGTAAGTAATGTATGCTGTATCTGAGCATGAAAAACAAAATATATGTTCTGAGTTCCAACTCTGGCGGTTACTGGCTGATGTGCTCTAGGGAGGCAGGATCTGCATCATAACCTGATGTAGCATGTAAAAACCCCCTCAAGTGTGTCACTAACAGCAGTTATTATTCATTCAGTCACTGTGACTGACTTGTCCTCTGGGGTCCACTGTTCTCCCCAAACCTCTAAAACTGTGCCACCTGTACATCAGCAGATATAAGTAACATTCATTCATCACATTTAGTTCTCAGTTCTTTAGTGCTCCACTGCTCTTTAGGGGACTTTTCATCTGGTCAAATTAGTTTTGCAGACCAACTAAGAGAACCAATTTAGCTGGGAGACTTTATGCTGGTTTAAGATGCTTTATTATATTTTAAACAGGGCTGAGAACTAAGTTTAGTGAATTAAATATAGGGCCCTGCAGAATGTCTGATGGCTTTTGAGGCTTTTTCATAGGTCAGCTGTTAAGTTGACTAATTTTCAAAACACTTGACAAGGGCAACAGAGGGACCACTGTCTCTTTAATAATTCCTCTCTAATGAAAATCCCTCGCCCTCCGGCTCCCCGTCCCGTGTGGGAAATTACGAATCCTACTATGGAAAAAAAAAGACTTTGCTCATTAATATTTATCAGGTCATGCTGTGTTGCTCGGTAACTCCACTAACGCATCCGTCACAAAGCTAATTAATATTCATGAACCAAACGCTCACTAAATGATCATTGGTTAATTCGCCAAGTGATTAGCTCAGCGTCTGAATTCCAACAAATCAGGAAGGCCTACTGTGGGAACGCCACATTCCATAATTAATATTCATGAGCTAATCCTTCAGCATAGTATGATTGGTCAATTTGCGTCCCGTGTGCTTACGTACGCCGGGGGTTCCAGTGATCTTGTGAGTGACAGAGCTCGCCTCTGGAGGAAACGGAGCGACTCCCAACTGCAAGGCTCGCGGCTGTCAGTATAAAGCAACTTTTAAGCATGTAATGTAGGTTGAAGCAAAACTTTGAGAAGTTGTTTGTCTTTAATGGTTTGTTGAATGGACATGGAGGCAACAGGCTTGACACTGAGCTCGAGACGCTCAGTGGCTGCAGTCGCGTGAAAACATTTCTATAAACATCGTCTCTCAGTTAAGGCTTCATTCATAGTTTTCCCATTCTTCCATACCTACCGATATATTACTATATTACTTAGAGTCTAAATATAGACTATTCTGCACCCAGTGGCTTGTCTGCTATTGTTTTGAATTTGTTGTCAGGTGCATGTGTCTGGTTTTGGCTTTTGGCAACACTGATTGAGTGATGTTTAAGTTTTGAAGTTTTTTTCTTTCGTAATGTGTGCAATTTTGCATGGGACATTATTTACGTTTTGCACGTTTCTATCTGGTCAAAGATGGATCAATTATATTTGCTTATATTGAAGTAGCTACATGTATAATTCACTACTGTGCATGGTGAAAAGGTGTGAAAGTGTTTTGCTTCAGTAACTGAGGTGGGATACATGTCTTCAGGTGGCAACTGTTGGATGCTGCTTCTATCATTTGTGATTTTTTTTTTTTTTCTATGAAGGTCAAACATTTCTTGGGAATCCTTGGTGCAAACATTAAGTATTTATAAAAGTATTTGTTACAGACAATAAATAGACATGAGGGACATTACATAAAGACTGTTCTTTGTATGCACACAGTTGAGCAAGTTCTAAATCATAAATGTGTAGATTCATATTGGTGGTTCAAATAATGTACATACTCTCATTTGATCTGCTGTAAGGTCATCAGTATTCAGTGATAACGTGGTCTATCTAAAAATGAATGTGATGCATACATAATTTGTGATTATGTGTGTATATATATATATATATATATATATATCTGTATACAGTACAAAAACCCAATGCACTTTTCTTTTTTACATTAATAGTATGTTGTTTTTGCCAAGGCTCACAATGACAAACACTGTATCAATTATCAAAGCAATATCACAAAATGTCCAGGACGCTTGTTCTCTGAAATGCCATCTATGAAGGCCTGATTGTTGTACATTCATGTACAGTATTACTTCAAATTCTTCCGTTGACAAAGAGTGCTAAACTTAGCTGCAAACTAGAGGTCTCCCAAATTAGGCTGGGTGAACAGGCAGGTCCTCAGTGGTTATCTTTCCTCCGATGTATCGGTGCGGAGCTTGTGATGTGCTGGTGCACGAGAGGTCCTCTTATCTCAGTTCTCTGAGAGCAATAAGAGCATATCAGGCTTTTCTCACTGCCACTCGTTCTTTGTTTAAAGCTGCTCATAAAGAACCTCCAGATGCCTCTGAATGCTTGGGATAACATTATCTCATGTAGATTCCATTCAAGGTTTGCAATAAAGAAAAAAAGAATTACGTCCTGCATTATGATTGCAATGCCAATGGAATGTTTTAAATGATATTATGAATTTAGAGTGATTGACTGCATCCAAAGTTTATGTATTCAAAAAGATACACTACCATTCAAAAGTTTGGGGTCGGTAAGAATTTTAATGATTTTAAAAGAAGTCTTTAATGATCACCAAGGCTACATTTATTTGATTAAAAATATAGTAAAATCAGTAATATTGTGAAATGTTATTGCAATTTAAATAACTGTTTTAATATATTTTAAAATGTTATTTATTGCTATAATGGCAAAGCTAAATTTTTACCAGCCATTGCTCTGGTCCTCAGTGTCATATAATCTTTAAGAAATCATTCTAATATGCTGATTTGCTGCTCAAAAATATTTCTTATTATGAGTGTTGAAATGCTGCATAATAGTTCAGTGGAAACTATGAAATGTTTATTTTTAAAATCTTTTGTAGCATTGTAAATGACCTTTATAAATAAATAAATGACCAGTTTTTATTTAAACTAAAATTATAATTTTAAAAAAATGTATTACTGACCCAGTAGTGTGTTAAAATTTCAGTGTATTTATAATGATGATAGACACTTCATTGAAACAGGAGACAGTTCAATCCCAGAATGCATTGTGAATGAATGAGATAAGCTTGTTTGTGTCCAAAGGGGCTGCCAATTAACTCTAACCTTTTGTTGACCTTTTTTCAGAATCAGCCAGGTTGCTCTTGCAAAGAATTAAGTCTAACCCTAACCCAAACCAAAGGACCCAGATAGATGAGGCACCCTAGAAGAAAGTAGTCTAGAAAAATCTTTTAGCCTAAGAGGGGGCTATATTAGCTCTGTGAATCATGGGAGGCCTGGCATTCTAGGTGTCCCCTTACATGCCATATAAGTACCTCTTCCTCCCCCTCCCCACAATGCCATAGTGCTATCGCTCTCGGCAGAGGGGTAGCTATTCTTAGGCTGTCTGTCCAGCTCATCTGAACAGGCAAGAATCTTCTTCCTCTGGCTCATAGCTCTTCTCTGTTGCTCCAGTTATTTTGCATTAGTTGCAGTGTGGCTGGGTCTGAATTCCTTGTTTTAAGCTGTTGACCCTTTTGACCTGCAGGGTTTTTTTTTTTTTTTTTTATCAGAGAGTTGTGAGTGTTACTTTCATTTTACATTTTTTTTTTTTTTTTCCCTTCTTCTTTCAGAGGCTGTTTGGCACGTGCCCCGCCCCCTTCCAAATCCATTTTCCCCATCCGTTTGGAGAAATTCTGTTGCTTAAACAATACACAGGCTTTTTTGAACAATGAGTGCGTACAACGTTTCACTCACTGGACCTTCGCCTTGGGGCTTCCGGTTGCAAGGAGGCAAGGACTTCAACATGCCCCTCACCGTTTCCAGGGTAAGACCCCCAAATCTTGGCCGAACAGACAGTGATTCATTAGTTCAACATGCATTTACTCGGATATCAATCAATGTAGATTGAGTCTAATCGACTTAATTGAAATTTTCATGAGTATTGTGGAAGTAAGAAGAATTTTAAATGTTTCACTCAAATTTGAATTAAATCTCACTGTCCAATTCTGTTATTTTGAGATTTAAAATATGATTCATCATTTCACTACAGTGTGGCTTGATAATTTTTAGTTCTTTTATTCATTCATTCTTATCTTGGTACTTGATCCTTTGCTGATCTGTCACTGATCCAGAGTGTTTATGTAATAGCAATGACGTTATTCATCATATGATGGTAATGATTATGCTTCTCTAATATTATAATGCTGTATTATCATTATGCTATATCCTTCTTAATTTGGAAACTTGCATTGGCCATATGCAGTTTGTGCCTCATAGAAGTGTTTGGTGTCTTGGTTATACCAAGTTTGTGTAATGTCTTTTGGTGCTGTTAGATATTATGAAATGTTTTTTTCTGAATTATTTAGTTGTCTTTCTGCAATGCTGCTTTATTGAGGAATCCTGTAAATCCATATTTCCAGTGTAGATGTACGGTATTGATTGTAACGTATGTTGTCAGATCATGGCACTTGAGTCGATTCATCCTTGTTCTGCTGTTATTTTTGCGTGTGACATGAAGTCATGATGACTAATGCTTCTCTTGAACAGCTAGTTCTGTGAAATTGTAGTTCGATATACACAAGGAAGTCAGGATGAATGAGTGCAAAAGGGTGTTTATAAGGGCAGGAAGATCAGATATCACAGAAGGGTGAGTTCTCATTGTACTGTAACAATTCTAGCTTTGCAAACGCACATAGTTGACCTAGTAGAAAGATTTTACTTCTTGAAATCATAATGAGAACATTATATTGTTGGCATGAGTGCGTTTTACTATAAATGTATCTGTTTGTGTGATTGTGTTGAAGTGTGTCTTCAAACAAGAGCACAGTCCACATGCACCTATTCTCAGATGTCTAGTGAGGACAGATTCACTGCCCCAATATGCTGTTGGCATTAGAGGGTCTTGAAAAAATAGATCCTCTTGTGTAAAAAAAATGTTAGACAGTGATCGAGCGGTCAAACGGTGGCAATACATGCCACAAAGGGATGATGCACTGCCATATTGTCACCTCTGCCAACATAGTTTGCGGTCAGGAAGAATGTCTGTCCTGCTACTATCCTAGGTGGTCCATAGTGTTAGTCATATAATAGTGACGTATACACCCTCAACAGTATCGTAATGCAGATTGGAATCTTCTGACGCTTTTCTAGGCCTTTTTATTTGCAACATTTGACAGCCGTTTGGCCTCACTGTACTGGTTACTAAGAATATCTAAATCAAGAGGTGTGTGGCAGGTCTGTTTGTCTACAGGAAAAGACCAGTAGCACAGGGCCTAGTCAGTCACTGTAGAGTGACAGGTGGTACCCAATACGTGTGTTCTGGCTGCCGCTTGGCTCGACAGGGGGCTTTTCTATAAAAGTAGCTCACAGGTGTGCAGTCCTGCTGGAAAGGAGGCAAGAAGTGTTCTGTTATTATGTATTTGAATCAAGATGTAGATTCACATCTGCTGCGAGTATCACATTAATAGGTCTGAGGAGGATCCATGTAACTTAAGAGGATGAATATTATTCGCCAGCCCACAGGAGACAGACGGCCTGGGTGCTATTTACTGATCAGCCAGTGAGAATTCCTGTTCAGTGTGGGAGACATTGCCCTGAGTGTTAAAACATGCAATAATGAACTGTTCCGGACCTGTTTATGAGCTGTTGAGATCGAAGAATAATAAAATATCTATCTATTTATTTATTCATTTGTTTATTGCAGTTTTTAATTTAGAAAAAACACAATGCATCAGTATTCCAGACTGATAAGACTTCTTGTTGCTTTTGTTTGCATTATACTCTATTTTATTATAGAAATTTTTCAAATGGTTTTGAGGAGTTGTAACATATAACAGATGATATGCAAATATATTTCTTAACTTTCTTTTGCTAATATAATGTCCTTCTGAATTGGGTGAAATATTGTTGGCAGATGGTTCTGTGTATGACTGTGAGTGCTCCTATTCAGCAGTAGGTGCTGAAATGAGGGTTTCTCTTGGCTGAGAGCAGCTCAGACTGTAACAGATGGCCCACAGAAAGCATGAACTTGCAATTCAGTTCAAACTGAAAGCAGCAGATGAGGGATATAAATACCTCTGGGTGGTTCGGATGAAAAGGAACTTCTAAGGAAAATAATACTTTATCTTAATACTTATCTGGAGAATGCATTAGACAGTAATTAACTAACAGCAACAAAGAGATATTGACAAACGGCAGATATAGTTTTGGAAGTTATAAAATGACAGTTCTATAAAATTATCCACAAAAAATTACTAAATGATTTATTTAGCTTCAAAATTGTACTAAATCTGGTCTTTGAACTCACTATATGCATTTAAACTATGAAGGTTTATGCAGGTTTTTATTTTATGAATTGTTTCAGCCATTGTGTTGTCACTAGCATGTATAGAATAGCACAGATGAGAAAATGATTAATCCTGTTGAACTGAGTGGTGGTTGGAGTAAAGGGGGGTTGGGACCTCCGATGTAAAAGAGGAAAGTTATGGGGTTACCCAGCTCTAAATCACCTTATACTTGCACTAATGTTCTGTGACATTTCATTTGACACTGTGGTGTCATTAGAAATGTGTTTGCCTCTGAAAAGATGTTACAGTTTAATGTCATCAGGGATCCACTCTTTAGGATCTGCCAAATAGTTTGAGGATGTTTCATCCGGTGAAGGGCATTTGCAGTAGCCTAATATTATAAAACTCAACATAATATTATTGTGGGCTCTCTTTGGCGTACCCTAATGCACCAACTGGTGGAATAGTGTTTCACCTTTGTGAAGTGATATTAGGGTGTTCAAATATGGACGTTTCAAATTAAGAGCTACTCTCATTCATATGGTATTCACTGAGCATCCAGTTAAAGCTTGTGAAGATTGAGTTTTATGGTTGGCTTGAATTTGATCTGCATTAATACTATCAGCGTGTTGGATTAATGACACAAATGTAGCTGTCTCTTCACTTGGACCACATTCAAAGTTGGTTTTTTTGTTTTTTTCAAGTTCTTGAAATAGCACAACACCCCTGGTGAGAGCATTCCCAACAGTGTTGATTTTCATTGTGACTTTCCAGTGCTGGACTGCTTACATGACATCTCTCCACACGCCTATTCTCTAATGAGCCGAGGGAAATTGTTCATTCCAGTCAGTCTTCAGAAAGATTGATGCTGGCAGATGAACACAAACCTACTTCATTTTTAAAGCTGATTATTGCATTCTCTGTTCCCATGAGCTAGTTGGAAGAAAAAAAGTGGCTTTAGTAGCCTTTTCAATCTTTCATTGTTGCTTGATTTTAGTGTAATGTATATCTCACTGTATTAAAAAAAAAATAATAAAAAAAAAAAAATATATATATATATATATATATATAATATATATTTTCACTGGTCCAGTTTATATGATTTAACAATGTACAGTTTAATTTTTATTTTAAAAAAATAGCACTGTTATTTAGCAAGGAGCATTGAGCTGATCATAATTGATAATAAAAAAAACATATAATCTTTCAAATATATGCTATTCTTTGAAATTTCATCAAAGAATCCTGACAAAAAAAGTTTAATAGTTTCCACAAAATTATTAAGCAGCACGTTTATAATGAAATAATAAAGAAATGTTTCTTGAACAGCAGATCAGCATATTGATTTACTTGTTTTTTAAAGAAACATGTGACACTAAAGACTATAGTAATACCTGCTGAAAACTTTACATCTTAAAAAATATATAAAAATAGGAAACATTTATTTTACAACTTTACTGTTTAGACTGTAGGTTTGGTCAAATAAATGTAGCATTTGTAAGCATAAGAGACTTCATTAAAAAATAGTAGTGTACTATATGCATCAGAAAATCTGTTTCAGAATAATTTTGGAAAACACAAACAGTTGCGTACAGTGAAAAAAAAATCATTATTTGTTTGACTGCAACAAGCGACAGGATCTTTTATTGGTTGTTTGATTTCTGTTTTTGCATCATCACACTGGTTACCCTGTTGTGAAATGTCTGTGGTATAAAATATTGCTCCATTAGCGGTACATTAAACATAAAATATCCTCTGACTGATTTTGTGTCACATTGCACAAGGTTAATACATGCCATTCCGTTGTGGTCCACCACACTAACTTTATGATTTATACATACATCATAAAGTATGCAATTTAATGTAGTTATGAAGTCAGAAAACAAAAGTGTTTCTTAGAACAAGTTGTATGACCCTCAAATAGTTGTGTTAATAATGTTATTATGTAATGCTGGTCTCTCTCAGATAGTCCCAAACCAGTAGGCAGCAAGTCTTGGTGTTTGCTGTGAGAGCCTGAAGCTGGTGCTGCTGACAGGCAGAGCTGTTTTTAGATGGCTGCTGAAGGTCAGGTCAGTCCTGCTGGGGAAGACTCTAGCTATTATATACCAACATCCAGCAAAATGACGTGCTTCCTTCCAGAAGTACAGAAATGTTTGATGTGTTTAACCAAAGCTTGTTCTCAGATAATTCAACAGGTTGACTTTGGTGTCCTGTGATAAACTCTTGGTCTTTTTCACATGTGTTTTATTCGTTTGGTGTTGCGCAGGTTTACCCAGCTCTTATATGAGGGGTGCCACAGCAGGAGAGGATCAGGTCACATTGCATTCATATGGTGTCGGATTCTTTTCGGTCTTGTTAGCATAAATGAGCCCATCTGGTTAAGTACTCAGGCCTCAATCATGGGCGAGTCTTCACCATTTCAGATATTTTGACACCATGACTGTCAATTCAAATCATGATTGGTACAGATCTTATTGTGTTTACTTAGAAACAGATTTTAAAATATATTACAATATAAAACAGTTATTTTAAATTGTAATGTATATTACAATATTACTGTTTTTACAGCCTTGATGAACATAAGCGAGAAATAAAAAATTGCCGACTTCAAACTTTTGAATGGTTGTGCATGCTGAGTGTAATAGGATATTCTCTGAAGAAAAATAGTAGGACTTTATGCAAAATCTTGATTTTATCCATCAGGAATTGATTGGATTGTGAAAAGAGGAAGATTACAATTATATTTTGCACTGGAATGGTGTGGAAAAACAATCACAATAAGAGCAGGAATGTTTATTAAGATTGTATATATGGGGTGCATTTTGACATTGGCTTCATTTTATTTTTCCTTTACATTCCATCTATCTAGCCATCAAAAGTCTCTCTCTAGTTTTCTCTGTGGCCTACTTTCCCCCCATGATTTACTTGACCCACAGAACAGCTCCTTTGTGCTGCTGTGAGTGAGCAGGAGATTTGAGCTGGCATATCAGCCACTCATTCATCCAGGCATCAATTGGAATGAGCTAGAATGGAGAGTTAATGCATGTTTTGTGTGCCAGGCCTGGTAATCCTCCCTTCAATCTCTCCAAGCCTTTGTTTTCCCATGCTGCCTTCCTTTTCCTTTTGCCGTTAGTTTTGCTAACCCCGGCACAAAGCAACAGTATCGGTGCAAATAAGTAAATATGAGTTTTGCAAAACGTCTTTCTTTTCTGCCATTAAGGTTTTTTATTATGTGGCCTATAAATAATGAAGCCTTAAAGGGCCGAATCACCCAGAAATTAAAATTAAGGCTTCAGTTACTATTATTCCAAACCAATATAACTTCAATTTTGTGTGAATTAATCCTTTTAATTTGCAGCACAGGTCATTTTATGGGGATGTTGCCCCCAGCACATGAACATTACTATCACAGTGGCCTTTCTGAAGGTGACAGGACACTCCCACTGCTAGATGTGGCAATTAGACTTGACATTTATAGAGGAAGAAGACTCTTAAAACAACCCCTGCACTCTAGTGGGTAGCACCCAATCACACAGACACAATTAGAGCAGCTGTCAAGCAGGAAAAAGACTGCAATTGCTAGCCACTGTGGGTAGTTATATATATATATATATATACAGAACACCTTTTTAAAAGGAGGAGGAAGTCATTCAAAGCTATTTTAGATTCCATCTAACTTTGAGCATAATTATTCAAATCTCGAAAAAGATTGGACGTTAGATACCCAGACCAGCAGAGGTTTTTTGCTAAACCTAGTGTGGCTTATTTTTACAGGCTTGTACCTCAATAAGCATATGAGACAGACTTCAGTTATTTGTGAATTTGTGCCAGAGGATATGAGCTCTGCAGTTATATTGGGTTCATAAACATGGTCAGTGAACTTGAGCTGGTAATTCATTTGAGAAAATGATTATCAAAAACTCTACCACGGCAGTATGCAAGAAGGGCAAGTACAATCTGTCATATTTGCCCATGAGTATGTGAGAAGTGCCTGGATATATGGACCATCCAGGTGTCGGATTGCATTGATCATGTTAATCTCATCCACAGTGTGGACGTGACCACAGTCGTGGAAACACAGCTGTCACATACCGATACATTTTTAAAGATATTACACACAGTAGCCACACGCTGCAAGCTTTTCCTAACAACGGCACTGATTTATGAGATTTTATGGACTGAATTATCAAGATTATATTGAATCTGCAGGGTTTTTCTTGTTTTTTTTTGTATTTTGCAAAAATATGTGTAATGGGTAAACATGATCAAATAAGATAAACACGTCTAAAAGTACTACACTCTTATTGGGAGCTGGAAGCATAATTAAATTAACCAAAATATTTCATAAGCAAACACACAAGGCGTGCAATCAAGATTCTATGTTTGCCTAACAATTATCAGCTTTGCACTAGTAACCAGATATCCTTGATGTATGATAGTATTAATCTTTCTTTTATGCTGATTACTAGTTTATCCCTATATTATTAATTGTCTCGCCTTTGATGTACTAGGAGGAGTCTGGAAAAAGTATCAGATGAGAATAACGGCTGTGTCAATAAAGTTGCGGTCACGTTTAACGTCATACTGGTGATTTTTGATGGTGAAATGCGGTCATTTCAGTAGAAATCCATGTAATCTGGAATTTCACAATGGGTTCAATTTGGACATGCGATATTCACTGCAGTGACCAACAGAAAGTTGGTTTGAAAGTGAATTATATGTAAACTGCTTCATACAGTACATTGCTATTGACCTTTTTTAATAACGTGACAGAACCTTAAGAAACAAAAGCATTCATCCATTCATCCATGCACATCCCTCAGATTTCTAAGCCAAGTGGAATTTACATGCAACTTCAAAAAATAAATATTAGTATCTTTGATAATTAAGTTGCATGATTTTTGTATTTTAAAGTGTTTGTTTGAACTCTGTTTGTTTGTTTGGGCAACCATAAATTTGGACAGTCTGTTTGTTTCATTTCACGTTGAGTAGCTTTAATTTCACACTAAATTTGACCATGTTAATATGCATATGTTTGACCAGTCCAACTACAGAACTATAACTGTGTAACAGGATTTATAAGTGCCTGTAATCATTAGGAGTTTTTAACAGTATTTTTCATTTCATCATATGTTGTAGCTACATGATGCATGATGTTGTTGTTTGGCCAGCTCTGCTGCTCCTTTCCATCTGTCAGTTCGGTATTCCTGCTCGACCATTTGCTAGTTTGTTAAAGGCTCAATCTAGGTACCACAGGCTTTCAAAGCTTCCCAGTAGTTAGTGAGAATCAAATAGCAGGCACTGATCAATGTCTGACACTGATCTAAATAATTGAAAACCATTTGATTCAATTCAGAATTTCTAAAGATCTGTGCCCTCATTTATCAACAGCGCGTACGCACAGATGTGTGCGTAATGAGTGCTTACGCACAGTTTCACTCAAAGTGTGTGATCTACCAACTTGTACTTATATGTAGGAATGTGCGTAAATAAAAAAGACAAAATATGGAACCTTTTCTATGCACTGTTGATAAATGAGGCCCCTGGACACAAATATTGCAGATATGATACCAAAGGTGGCCCATGAACTGATTAAATTAGTTGATTTGATTGTTCTATATGACTTATTTTGAAGTATGTTGACCAAAAACAACAAAAAGCTGACATTTCACAAAATCACCTTTCTGTAGTTTCTAAGCTTCAAATGTGTTTATTGTTCTCTAAATGAACATCTTACTGCTTGATAGCTTTTGGATAACTGACTTTCACAGAGTGATCTTGTATGGCTTGTATGCTGTTTCAGACACATACTTCTCATTTTCTGGTTATGGCTGGTCTACTTCATAGGCTCTTGAAATAGGCTTTCCAGTCTTGGCACTTCTGTGTCTAAATCCTTGGCTCAGATGTGCATATATTCGTTTATTCATTAAAAATTCAAAACAGATGGAAAGGCAAAAAAAAATGAAAAATTGCAGAGTCGTTTCTTCAGTTCTTCTCAGTGGGTGTTTTAGTAGTCACTCAGGAACTAAATCATATGGCAGTGTCAAAACTTCATAATCTAGCCAGAAGAGATTAGAGAGAAACATGGTCACATCTGAAATCAGCTTTATTCATTTTGCATTCACACTGTTTTTTTGTAAATGAAACATTGCTGCATTGCTACATTGCTGGCTCTCAGAAGTGCACAGTCAGATTTCTGGCTCAAAACACAGCTGAAACCTCACCAGAATTAGAAGAAAGAAGCATACTCTAAACAAAGATAGCCTAGTTTTATGGTAGAGAGATGATACAGTGCCACCCATGTGCAGTCTGAAGGTTTTCATATATCTGTTGTATATCACAGAATCCTAAATGATGGTCTG
>SCHK01386148.1:0-11242 GCA_004124795.1 Poropuntius huangchuchieni | reverse complement strand
TCAGTTTTTCACAGATGTTTTACTAGTAGTTTGAATTACTGTGTTGTGGTTTCGGGTTAAAGAAAATGTCCATAAATTAAGGGATAGTATTCTGGCAGAAAATTACTACTACCTTTTGTGTTTTTTTTGTTTTGTTTTTTGTGAACATTGTAAATTATACACAAATATTATCTGCTGTAGTCTGCATTTGTATTTTATGTATGTTGTAGAGATGCAAGGAAGTTGCAAGGAAGGCTGATCCTGTTAATTGTAAACTTATTTTTGTTCAATATTTAGTCCGAAAATGCATGTCAGTTGTGTCTCGTTTAAAATGAACTTCAAAAATATCCACATTAACTGAAGATTTGACAGATTTTAACTTTTTATTTTGGCTTTTTTTTTTAGCCAGAGCAGGTAGGCTACTGCTTCAACATCACAGTATATTGCACACAGGCGTCTGCAATTTTTTAGCAACTATTGTTGATCCTGAACATCTGTGAATATTTGGCCCAAGAGAGAACTCATTAATAAAAAACATGCCTAACACCGATATAGCACCTGAGACATTTTCATTGCTCTTCCTGTTCAAGCTCCACTGTGTGGACAAAAAACAGAACCACTGTTCTTCTTGGCAACTCAGCCAATGGTTTTACTGTCTGTCCCAAACATTCCTTTTAATTGTTCATATAATGAAACAGTAGCCTAATTTATACTCATCCAACTCAATACAACTCATTTATGGCATTCTAATCAACAATTTTACAAATCAATTAATCTTTCATCCAAGCTTTTGGGCTGCTTTAGGCAAATAGTAGAAACAAAGCATTTCTGAATGCATGAAGAAAGAGTCTGGGAATGTGTCTAGAAACATAATAATGTCTAGAAGCATAATAATGTGGCTTGTAGTAGTATCTGTGGCCAAATAGGAAGCACAACAGCTACTGTATCACCATTACAGTATTGCACGTAGCTCTACAATCTTTCAGCAGGTGTTATCGTGGATAGTTCGCCCCGAGAGGCAATTTAATGTAGGCTATGAAACCTTTCCACTAGTGTCTCTTCCCGCTGAATGTGACTCGGGTCTCTCGGGCTGGCGGCAGGCGCTACGTGACAGGTGACCCGCTGCTCTCTAAAGGCAACAGACGGGTCACCGAAACTAGCGCTGATTCACTCGTCGCGTGAGCCGAAAGGAAAATTCGTAACACGTTAATTAGCCATTACGCATTGCAGCCCTTGTGCAGTGTCCAGATGCTCGCGGATATTCCCGCTTGAATGCGCAGCATCAGCAGCGCGAGCATTAAGACACGTGTGTCGGTGACGGGGATCACCCGCTCGTGATGATGAAAACATGTTAATACTGACCTGAACCGTACAAGTGTATTCCGAGTCGTCCAGCAGTCGCACCGTACAGTTGAATTCCCTGTCAAGACTCCGGTCGCTGCCACTCATCAGTCGGCTCAACATATTGGCCAGTCAGTATAGACGCATGAGCGTTTAGGACGAGCGCAACATGTCACTCACTGCAGACATGCCAGACAGACCCTTCTCGGTGATCAGAAGCCCTTTTGAGTCATCGCTCCCCATCATTATCCTTTGGACTGGACGGTGTGGTCTCCTCTGCCGTTGGTGGTTTTATGCCAACGTTGGAGGTAGTCCAATGCACTGAATAGACTCAGGCACAACAGCCCATCCATATTCATGCATTATTTCTGGGGAGGGCTGAGGCGGAATGTATTCATAAACTGGAAGCCAGTGAGAGTCGATGTTCATAACTGTTTAGATGAAGCTAGATTTCTCTTCTGGAGAATCATTAACACTTATTAAAAAATCCAAGAACGAACGCTATATGACAATAGCTACACAACGTTAATGAGAAAGTGTATTTACATTATTTGTTATCAACACTTATGAAGGTCTTGCTTGTACAAAACAGATATTTCCTGATAAAATTTACATCAATTATTATTTTTTTTATTTCCTCTGGAATTAATGGCATCTCAAAATCACTGTTTTTATATAGCTACATATATATGTGTGTGTGTGTGTGTGTGTGTGTGTGTGTGTGTGCTACCCTGGACCAGTCATAAGTTACATGGGTATTTTTTCAGCAATAGCCAAAAATACTTTGTATGGGTCAAATTGATCAATTTGTCTTTTATGCCAAAAATCATTATATTAAGTAAAGATCATGTTCCATTAATATATTTAGTAAATTTCCTTCCGTAAATATTTGATTATGCATTGCTAAGAATGTTTGTACAACTTTCAAGGCGATTTTCTCAATATTTGGATTTTTTTTGCACCCTCAGATTCCAGATTTTCAAATAGTTGTATCTTGGCAAAATATTGTGCTATCCTAACAAACCACATTATTTAATTATTATTATGAAAGCTTATTTAGATTTCAAAAAAATATGGACCCTTATGACTGGTTTTGTGGTCCAGGATCACATATAAAGTTTCCCCTGCTGGTGAAAGGTGGCATCATGTCATCAATTGCTTTAATATATCTGTCATTATATATTATGATGACTCAAAATCAATTCAAAACGTTGTTTTTAATTAGTCAATTAACACAAGGCACGAATATAAACAATCCAATTTATGGTATTAATTTCATAACAAATCAATAAAACTCACAAATCAATTTACCATCCTGGGCTGAGGTATACAAAATTACATTTGTTTGTAACAAATATCCGAAAAATATGTAATAAGTATTATAATATGTAATAATAAACAGCTTTTGAATTGCACAGCTGATGTTTCAGCTACAGTCAAAAAAAAAAGTGCAAGCCCTTGTTCCATATCCCAAAAGTAACTTAAGAGTTGGGAAAAATCTGCAGTGGTGTGTGTGCGGTTGGCACTTACAATTAGACAGGATATATAATTAAGGGGTTAGAAAATAATGAATTTTAACAAGCATTTCTTATTTTGCCAGATCTACATATATAAATTATTCACCATGGATTTTTCCCTTTTGAATGTGAGATAAACAAAGAAGGGCTTTGCTAAACAGAAAACTAGAGGTTCAACACAGTTATTCATTATCATATTGTCATAATTACCAAAACACAAACCACCAAAACTATTCTTTCTTTTCTATATAAAGTATATGTTAAGACATATGCATTTAAAGTTGACAAGTGCACACACTTAAAGTGGACAAAGTAGAAATTTCACAAAACACCACTGGTACAAACAAAAAAACATTAAGACGTGGTAGCATAATGGCGCAGCAGGACAATTTCCATTACTGATATAGTGAATGATGCACATAGAAGCCAATTTGAATATACTACACAAGATAATAAACTCTTGTATAGCTTTTAGTACATCATTCCAAATTTAAGGCATTTTGTTTGACACAAATATAATTTTTGGTTGGTTGTAGCCATCAGTCAAGGTTGTTTTAAGGAGATCAGACTGATTAACGGAGAGAAGGCAGCAGACTAGAAAACTAGGTCTATGTGCTGGTGGCAACATTGGCTTTCTTCTCACTGAAGAAACTCTTAAGCATCAGCACCTGGCCAATACAGACCACAAACAGGATGATGGTCTCTCCAATGGACCAAAAGTGCACACTTTCATTCAGGTCTTCAGCCCTGATTCGGTCCTGAGCCTCCCGAAGACGGTACCAAGTCTGAGAATCTGAAACCACTTTCAGGATCTCATGGATGGACAGGCAGGCTGACTCCATCTGCATGATTTATTCAGAGGTTCATATCAAATGCATATATGCACAGTGCATGCTATGTATGAGTGCATGCTGTTTGTGTTTTCTCACCTGTGTGAGAGCTGTCGCTCTGTTCATGTCAGGCATTAATCTGTCGTCCTCTCCAGTTCTGAAGTCCAGGTAAACAGTTTTGTGAGAGAAGGTTGAAAACTCGTTGCTAAAGCAGACCTTGTACACTCCCTTCATGGTTGTTGTATGGGAAAAGCTGTCATATTGCTTTTTTCGTTCCTGATACAGCAGATTATTCAAAGGATCTGTCACAAAACAGTCAACATCATAGTTTCCTCCAGCAATAACCTGCATGGAAGGAAAAGTATTGATATTAAGAATATCTTAAGTTGTTTAACAATGTTTGTCAACTTAGAAAACAAAAGATTATCAAAATATACATAATAATAATAATAATACATATATATATAAACAGTCACTTTTGTTTAAAAGCATCTGTTGGCACAATTACCTGAAAGTCTATATCAAACTTTGCTCCTTGCTCTAGGTCCTCGTAAAAGCATTGTTTCTCGTTATCGGGCAATTCAAAAGTTAATTCGGTGGCATTTGCAAAGGCTATATACACAGCCAAAATTAAAAGAATAGGGTATCTCATAGTGTTTACGTGGAAGAAAACTTAACTTATTCTTTAAAATTTACAGAAAGCCTCCATTGAGTTACAGCTGATTTGCTGAACTGTCTCAGGCACTAGACAGCTTGAAGCTAAACACCACTGACGTGGCAGGCGGACAGGTTACTTCCGGGTTTTATGCCTCTTTATTTTTCAAAATAAAGATTATTTCCGAAATTTTAAGTCAAGGATTTGTCCAGATGGAACAGACGGGGGTTTTTTTTTATTAAAAATGGAATAAAAATCATGATCTGGTCATGCGAAATAATAACAAAAGTAGCGTCTTGTGGTATTTTGCATTAATTCTATTAAGGTTCCTGGATGATGTGTCGTACACTGTATATAGTTACCAGTAGGTGGCAGTAGAGAAAGCAATAAAAAGTTCTTATCTCATCATGGTCTCATATCCTATTACTTAAGACCAAACAAAGCGGTTTCCAGTACATAAACTAGGTGGTCCACACTTTATTGTTGAACATTTTCATGATCTGATAGAATGTGGAATCAAAAACTGGTGTAGAAAACACATGAAGTGTAAACCAGACACAAAAAGAGATTTAACAAAAACTATATCCTTGAACATGTGGGCTTAATAGCCTAGTTTACCTTATAAGTAGAAGTTGAAATTCATATTTAAATTTTGTCTTTCGCCTTTTTGCTATATCTGAAATATTATTTGTTTAATGCTGTAGATCCAAACAACAACAAATTGACACTTTGTGAGACTTATTTCTAAATAATTGATTTTCCACACAGACTTTAAAATGCCGACTAATCACTGTTATTTTTTTATTGACTGGGGAAAAAAAATAGGCTAGAGCCTTACTTTGGTATGTAGCACAAGGCTATTATAAATAAATACTATTATAACAATTACAATGACCTTACAAAGATAATAAATGTGCACTGTGCCACATGCAGTTTTGTCATTACTTAAGGCAGTTGTTTTCAAACATTTTATACCAAGGATCTGCAAATATGATTGCTTGGGTCAGCATAAGTCATACTGTAAGCCAACACCACTAAACAGTTCAAATGTATTATTAAACTATTGAGGACTGTCATTTCTGTGTATGCCACAGTCGCATTTTTACTAGCAACAATCGGACTCTTATTTTGAAATTCGAGACTGGAGCGCGAGTCAACTGAGGTAAATACACTTTTTTTCTGCGTAGTGTGGGCGGTGTCGCTGCTGGAAGAGGAGGACTGTCACAACCATAGACATATACACTGTCGAAGGAGAATCTACCAGGTGTAATAATGCAGGACTACACAAAGGCAGTGAAGGAGTTTGTGGAAGAACACCCTACAGGGGTCACAGCTGTCCTGGTGACGGGTAGGCTAAACTTAAACCATTAGTTTGCATGTTTAAAACTAGTTGTGGCTTCCCACGACAACGAGAAAAAAGTAAATATAAGGCATTTAAAACTGAGATTTACAGACGTAAATCTCGAAATTTAAATGCGTTTAGGAACAAAAATTTAATTTATTATTGTAGAGTTTTTCTTGTTATTCTCAGTTTAGAAATAGTTTTTGTCAGTGAAAACATTTCCAGTAAACTTGTAACGTTACGGTTGCTGCAAGTCATGTAAAATGTAATGGAGGGAAGTCATGCGACTTCATTAATTAAAAGATGTGGGGACCATGTTTTATTTAATATAATGATAAATATTAATATATATCTTAATATAGGCCTCTTGCGTCCTGGATGACCTTTGTCTATGCTAAAGTATCGATGTCAAGAGAGCAGGCTAGAGGTGAGATAATGATTTTGGACTAATGCTGCACCTGTACCGGTAGGTGTCGGGCTCTTTGCTTTCCGGAGATGGATGGGTGGGGGAGTCTGCCACAGCAAAGCCCGCTTGGACGGCACAACTGTTCTGATAACAGGAGCCAACACTGGTATCGGCAAAGAGACAGCGGTGGACATGGCCAAGAGAGGTCAGTTCAGTTTAATGGATGTATGAAAAAATACTTTTAACTATTGGTTGAACAAGCAAATATACACTAGTGAAAAGAATATATACTAAAAAGTGTTTGAAATACATCTATTTTGTGGTAAGTATGCTATAAATACATTTACATATTTATGTACTTAATAAAAAATACCATGCAATTGTACTTTGGTATAATAAACTGATATACTTAAACTCTGCTAATTTACTAAATAACTTTTTTTTTTTTTTTTAAATCATGGCAAATTTGTATTGCATTTTTGTACAATAGGGTGAAAGCAAACCCATTTTGTATTATTAATGTCTCAGTAGGGATGTCCAAGAACATAACAAAGATTATAGCCTCTTAAATCAAGTTGAAAAGATGTTATGGGGTTTGCTCAGCTTATTTTTACTAAAAAGCTAAACGTAAAAAAGGAAAACTTTGTCAACCTTGAAACACAGCCTTGAGGGTTTCACACTTTTTGTTTTGTTTTTCATGACAAGGCAAAAAACGGACCTTGATTTAAAGGACAGAGGTTTAGACAAAACTATTTTAAAACTAAATAGCTTAACTTTGGAGAGTTACACCATCTAGGCATTTTCCTGACATTAAACTCCACAAAAATTATATATATAAATGTTATATATATATATATATATATATATATATATATATATATATATATATATATATATATATTGTATTCTGAGTTGTATTCTGTGTATTCAAGTTAATTTTTGGTCTGATTTGAACATTTAATGTATTTTTCTTTTAAGAAAAAAGATCCAGAGCATCACATCAATGGCTCTTATAGCAGTGCAAATGGAAATTCTGTTCTAGCATTTCACAAAAAGGCTGGTTAGATCATTTATGGAGGCTCTAAATTATTAACTTGTTATATATTTAAATTTATTGATATCCAGTACCCTCCTTATGCATTGTGTTTGGAAAATAATAATAAATAAATTCATTGGGGAAGGGAAAACTGGTTTAATTAGGCAATCAAGTTCTTATTAAACCACACTAACATGGCTCAGATTTGTAATTCTTAAGCCAATGTTGTGAACGTTTGTTGAAAGACTGATGGTTGGTCAAAACAACGACCATTTATAAACCTCCACTGTTCAGGTGCAAGGGTGATCCTGGCTTGCCGAGACATGGGCAGAGCCAACACTGCAGCAGATGAGGTCAGGAAGAGGAGTGGAAATGGCAACGTGGTTGTGAAGATGCTGGATCTGGCCTCCTTGCAGTCTGTCCGAGCTCTGGCCAAAGATGTACAGCAGACTGAAGAGAGACTGGATATTCTCATCAATAATGCTGGTAAGGAATGCCAGCCAGATTATAATGTATGATGGTTGATATAGTTACATTTAATTTTTTTGGAAACAGATTTGATCTATCGGATAATTAAACCAATTTATGGATGTATTTATTTGTGTTCATTTAAATTTTATATTATATTTTACATATTATATTTTTTTGTGAACAGGGATAATGATGTGCCCACAGTGGAAGACAGACGATGACTTTGAGATGCAGTTTGGTGTGAACCATCTGGGTCATTTCCTGCTTACCAACTTACTTCTGGACTTGTTGAAGAAATCAACACCCAGTCGTGTTGTCAATGTTTCCAGCCTGGCCCATGAAAGAGGTGTGGAAGCCCATATGTCTTTATGTGCTAAACTAAATAAGTCATAACAAAACACTTAGTTTTTCATTGTTTTGTAGTCTCCAAATTATTGTAAGCAGTGATTGTACTCCTTATCCAGTTCCCTGGACATTCAGTATTTTGATTCCTTATAATATTTCTAATTATTTTCTGTTTGACAGGCAAGATTCATTTTGATGATATAAACCTGGAGAAAAACTATGATCCACCAATAAGCTATCGACAGAGCAAGCTGGCCAATGTTCTTTTTACCCGGGAACTAGCTGTCAGACTGAAAGGTAAACTATAAACCTGAATCAGGTTAGAGGCTATATTGAGTTTAACATGGATGAAAACGAGGCTGTAAGAGATTTTCAGATTTTATAATATCACACACTGCATAAAGGTACAAGATCATATCATTTTCACAACTCACAACTGTCTAAACAGTTTTATACATTCTTCATATTGAAAGTTATTTTTCTCTTTTCATCAGCTGACCATTTGGCATTCTGTTAAACTACAGTACAATCTAATAAATGCGCTGTACTTCTATCTCTCACAGCCTTGTTTTCATTCCTGTCCAAAATTAAATGATGCTATCCTGACCAAGGTCTACAGTGAAGACTTTCTCACTCTTACCGTATTGAAATATCACAATGTCACATCTACATCCCCCCCATACACACACACTCAAACCTGCTGTTTGCAAACTCTCTCCCTGTCTTTCATTTAGGCACAGGAGTGACAACTTACTCACTTCATCCCGGGGTGATCCGTACAGAGCTGGGCCGACACTTTTTACCCACTCTGCCGCTATGGAAGAGGCTTTTGTTCATGCCTTTTTTTTTCTTTGTCAAAACACCTTGGCAGGGTGCACAGACCACCATCTACTGTGCAGTGGATGAGAGTCTGCAGAATACCAGTGGCCTTTACTACAGGTCAGTAGCTTCTTCTATTATGTGGTAAATGCACAATGCAAATTGTTCTCACCTCTTTTTTTAAGCTTTTATTCCCAGTGTTTTCTGACCAATTCTGTTCAATTATGATCGTTTCAGGCTGTGGTTAATTTCTCTCTATTGTTGGTTTTGCAGTGATTGTGCCCCCAAAGAGGCAGCTCCTCAGGGTAGGGATGATGCTGCAGCCCGCAAACTGTGGGACCTCAGTGCTTCCATGGTGGGCCTGGCCTGAGACAATACCTTGCCCTGTCAAAATCACTCACAGTTTGTCACATTTTCCTGTGTAGACTGTACATTCCAAATCTGCAGACTGTTAAATCGGCTTACTTTATATAAAGTACAGACAGCCCATTTGAGTGTGGGAAAGTAGTGTTTCAGTGTCTGTAATGACTGCAATGTGTAACTGCAATATGAAGTGTGAATTTAAGCATTAAATAATTAGTATGAAGTTATATACCTGCATGCTATTAGCCATATTGTATGTAGCTATACAGATAAGACATTTGATCTATTTAAAAAAAAAAAAAAAAAAACAGATTTCATTTCCAGTGCTTGTGTAATTGGATACCAAGTATCAAAGTAGATTTCTGTGTGTGTAATATAAATGTAGGTTAACATTTTTACGAACGTTTTTGAATGATGAAAATAAGGCAGTAAATGAACAGTTACCAGGGCCCTCTAAAATGAAAGTCTGATTGAGTTTATGGTAAAGCGCAATTTATAAAAGCAGTAGCACAACATAAACAGTGTTTTGGAATAAAATTGGAATTAAAAAATATATATTTTCCCTGTACATAAACAGAGTTTATATAAAAGTTCATTATAAATAAACAAATTGAAAACTTTAAACTTTGATGTTGTTTTCATTAAGCCATAAGTATTATTGTGTCATCAAACGATAATGAAGTCTGCATTAGGAAACACTTTACCAATTTGCAAAGTTTATGAATCTAAAAACTACTTTAAACTTATATAGATGATCGTAATTGAGAAATGTTCTATATTTATGTATATTTATATACATACACCAGAGACATACACACACTTAAATAGGAAGGCAGTTATATTTTTAGAAAGGCAGTTATTCATGTGAAAACACAATATGTATGGAAATATTTGCTTTGATTAAGTTGACACTTAATCTTTTTTCTACTTACCAGTTTATATGATATTATGTGCTCAAAATAATGTAGGGGCACCTCAGTCAATTTTCGCACGTTTTATTATTCTCCGGCAGTACGTCAGACCGTAAGCCAACAGCGTTCATTATTATCAAATTATCAGGAAACCACTGATGAATGTTGTTTCTGCTTTTTACAACCGACAGTCGGACTCTTATTTTGCAAATTCGAGACTGGAGCGCGCGAGTCCACTGTGTTTACTCCGAGGTAAGTAGCCTACACTTTTCTTGTGTAGAGTAGTGTAGTGTAGTGTAGGGGCGGTGATGATCTGTCTGCAGACAATTTCGCTGCTGAAGGAGCTGGACTACCACATCTACACAGTTAAAGAAAAATCTACCAGGTGTAATAATGCAGGACTACACAAAGGCAGTGAAGGAGTTTGTGGAAGAACACCCTACAGGGGTCACAGTTGTCCTGGTGACGGGTAGGCTAAACTTTATACAAAATCATTTTTATGTAACGTTATATTTAAAAGTGGTTGTGGCTTCCCACGACAACAAGAAATGTGTAAATATGAGGCACTTTAAATCTGAGATTTACAAACGTTGAAAATGACATTTCCGACGCTGGAACAAATAGTGGTGAGGTAATGATGCTGGACTAATACCGCACCTGTACCGGTAGGTGTCGGGCTCTTTGCTCTCCGGAGATGGCTGGGTGGAGGAGTCTGCGGCAGCAAATTCCGCTTGGACGGCAAAACTGTTCTGATAACAGGAGCCAACACTGGTATCGGCAAAGAGACAGCGGTGGACATGGCCAAGAGAGGTCAGTTCAGTTTGATGGAGCTCTGAAAATATTATTTAGAAAACTGGCATCATGTGAGAGGTCAAGTACAGTATATGTAGTAGTAAGCCTGTTTTGTGATATTAGTGTCCAAGATGATTACAGATTACAAAATTACAGCCTCTTAAATCAATTTTAAAGCACGGTATGTCGTTAACCCATCTGTTTTTCATTAAAAGAACTTAAAGTATGTGATAGCAAAAACTGCATTAAATTTATTTATTTTTGTGACTTGGCAAAAAAAAAAAGTTTAAATATGTGACCCTGGATCACAAAACCAGACATATTTTTTTGAAATTGATATTTGTACATCATCTGAAAACTGAATAAATAAAGCTTTTCATTGATGAATGGTTTCGCTGAGATACAACTATTTGAAAATCTGGAATCTGAGGGTGC
>SCHK01386059.1:0-19772 GCA_004124795.1 Poropuntius huangchuchieni | reverse complement strand
AGTACATAAAAATATGCAATCGATGGTAGTGGAAGAAGCCACTCAGCTTTGTAACCAGCAATAAATAACACTGTTTATTTCAAAGGGACGCAGCAGTTCTCGTGAGCAGCGGAAGGCTTGAAGAAAAATAGGGCATTCATATGGGAGCAAGTGAAGGCATGAAGAAATAAAAGAAAATAGAGAGCAGTGTGAAATTCCTTTTGAGTGGTTTGAAATGAAGTAGCGTTTGAAATGAAATGTTTTGTTCACCTTCGTGCTGGTGCACCATATCTCTCAAAGAGTGTTTGAAAAACCTTACGCATCACATTAATAATACACAGGAGGACGCTTAATGGGGTGTGTGGCTCGTCCCCATATCGATAATGATGAAACTGTACTGATGAAACTGTTTACCCCCTTTTTAACACCCAAACGTGCTGCACAGATTAAACTCTGTTCTGTAAATGCCTTCAGTCTGGTTAAATTAGAATGACATAGTGTGTCACTACACAACAACAAAAACTAATAATGCTAAAAATAAAAAAGTCTGGAGCATGTCAATTCTAAATAGTATACTTTTTTGTTGCAATATAGTATAATACAATATTTTTAGTTTATTTTTAATCTGAAATATTATTACAATAATTATTAATTTTGACCTGGCCTATTATTGATTTACGCCATTGTTTGTACGAGGCATGCAAGGTAAGATTGATGTGAGAATGCAAAGAATTTAGACTACATAATGAGGTTTATAAGGTTGGAAGAAGAATGCATAATGACTAAATAATTATTAAAATGATGTAATCAGTCACATCAATCTGCTGCTGCTACTTCAAACCGTTTCCCTTTCACGCCACCAGAGTGCAGTAGAGCTTTAAATGTGCTCCCCGCTAGCCCTCTCTCCACGGTCTCTCTCTCTCTCCTTATTTGTAAAATAATTCCTGGAAGAAGTGTGCAGACAGATATGTATTTACTGGCTGTGTCATCTCTCTGTGCTCTAAATCCTATCAGCTGCAGCAGGTGCTGCGCTGGGCTCAGACTCAGACTCAGACGCAGGTCGTTTTTAACAGCTGCTGTGAGGGAGCTGACCTGGAGCACAGGCCATTCATACACACAAATACACACAAACAAAGATATGTGCACACACAGCACACATGCACATATGTAAAAGCCTTTTGTTTTGGTCCTGCAGTATTCTGGTGTGTTGCATGTTGGGATATAGCCTGTTATTTGGCTTTGAACTGTAACGCTAAACTTTTTAATAGGCACTTGTGAAACATAAATGTTGATAATTAAATATAATGTTTACACTACAATCGCAGCAATCATGGTCAAACATTATTTCCAAGAAATGCGCATACTGAAAGCGTTGGCTAAATTAATTCAAGTGTTCAGTTCAATTCAATTTGTACAGGCCTAGCTAGCGCTTTTCACAATTACCAATCGTTGCAAAAGAGCTTTACAGAAAATTAAATAATAAATTACGTCATAATTATTTAAATACAGGGAATACAATAAAATATATTTCCAATACAGTGGAGCTTATAAGATATATACTAAGTCAGATTAGCGCCATATTTAATTTTTGACAGAAATGAAAACGAAGCTGTGTGGTCATTGATGTTTACCAACCAGTCAACTAACTTTCTGTAAAAAAGAAAAAAAAAAAAAGAAAAACTCCATTAAACAGTTTTAAAAGTTGTGAGTTGTGACAATTAGCCTACGTGTTTAGGACGCAGTGCGTTACATTGTAAAGACATCAGCGTAAATTTTGACGTCTACCTCTAAAGTTGAGAAAAAAATATTTTACACAACCCATTTTTGATACTATAAAATTTAATGTTACATATTTTAAAAATAAATATGCTGAAATAAAAATGCTATATCTTTTTATGTCAGAAAGAGTAGTAGGCCTAGTACATTGTTGTCACGTGACCTCATATGTAAAAGCCTTTCGTTTTGTTGCTGCAATATTGCATGTTGTGATTTGCGAACACGCAACTGTTATTTAGCTTTGAACTGTATGTTAAACTTTTATTAGACACTTGAAAATAATAAGCTATATAAATGTTGTTAATAGGTATTTATTACAATCGTACAGACCATGTTGAAACATTATTTCCAAGAAATGCTGATAGCTACTGACAGCGTACATTACATCATGATTCTTTAAATACAGAGAATAAAATATATATATATATATATCAAGGTAGCTACAGGCGCCATATTTAATTTATGACAGGAGTAAAAACGAAGCTTTGAGGGAATATTGGCTAAAATATGTTCAATTGATTGTAGCCTACTGTTGTTTACCAACAATAATCTACCAACTTTCTAGACAAAAAGTCAATTAAACAGTTTTAAATGTTGTGAGTTGTGACAGTTGTGGGATTTAGGACCTTTTTACAGTGCTTTGCATTGTAAAGACATTTTCATCAGCATTAAATTCGATAAGATATATATTTAACCTCCAAAGTTGAGACAAAATATTTTACACAAACCAGTTTTGAGTCTACAATTTTAAATTAACATTTATTTTTAAAATAAAAAAGATGACAGAAATAGTAGAGTAGTATTTAGTATGCTATTAGGTAGCGTATTACATTGTTTTCACTTGACCACACTCCATTTGTTACATGACCTTAATAACATTGCATGTGCAATTCAGTGAATGTGGTGTCCAAAAATATTACTTTCGGTAAGTTAGCTTTTTAAATCTAATTTTATAAACTTTGTGGTTTTCAGTTAAATTATTAGTGCTGGTTGTGGTATGTAGTATGCCATTTTTGTCAAAGGTAATAGGTGATTGGGTTATTCCAAGTATAGAGAAAATAAACATATTGTGCATTAAATATAGGCCTGCTGCTGAAATAGTAAGAGTAGTATGTTAGCATGCTAATTCTTTTGGTTGTGCTACTATGATTGTCTTGGCTTTAATTTTGGGAAATTAGGCATGTGTCCTTAGATTTTTTTTTTTTATTACAAATCTGCAAGCATTATCCCTGTTATTTTGATAAATGCAACTGCTATGATTGTTTTAAGAGCTGCAGCGCTTTCATGTCATTTGAAAGACTGACACCGGCCCGGGTCATGACTGTGTGTGTAAGCAGAAGCTGAGTCTCAGTTGGTGAACTTAGAAGTTTGAGATTGTTTGAAAGGCCTGAAGAATCAAGAGCGACTTGCAGCAGCATCCCTGGAAATGCCTGCAGGTCCTCAGAGAAGATCACCAAATTAAAAAAGGCAGGGAAATAACACCAATTCCCACCATCAATACCGTGGTTCTTATTCTTTTTGCTTTTAACTTTTGTTTTTCCCTTCTTTCGCTCTCTCTCTCTACTCCCATCACACTGTTGTTTTCTTAGTATGTTTTTCTCTCGTTCCGCCTTTTCTGTCGCTGAGCACTGCAGCCACTTTCAAAGGCTCGGCTGTCACGCGCCGGCTTTGAGAGCTAGTTTAATTTTTAACGTACATGTTGTCAGGGTGCCGTCAGCTGTGATTGACAGGTTCGTCCCAGAGCAGCCCTGCTTGGCAGGCTGGCGTCTTTTGTCAGAGAGAGCGAAGAGAAGCAACAAAGAAAGGAGAAGAGGAGGAAAAAACACACATAAATAAAACACAAACCCCCACTTACACTTTTCAATAGAGATTCAATTAAACCAAACTTAACGTTGAGCTTTTTCATATATGGAAATGGACTTGATATTTCCTTTTGTTCTAAAATGGAGATCCAGTTCAGAGCGTAACTCTCTTGGAAAAGCGACAGCGGGAAAAGCGGAGAAGAAAACGCGATAAACATAGGTGGAGATATGAGCGCTTTGCAATATATAATATGACCAAAAAGAAAAGAATCAACTTAATGCAATGGAATCTTGTAAAGTGACCAGAAGGGACTGAATATATCATCCACCTCCTCTAGATATCTGTTTTTGCTATTATATTTATCTAGATAGCATAACAACCATAGGATTAGTACTTGAGGCTATTTGAGCATCAACCGAGCTGACACAATATATCATGTGCTTACATAAGCAGTTATATGCATGGCCCTAGATGATCTTTTTTTGCAGACTCAAAAGAATCTTAGAAGTGTATTTGCAGATAAATTTCTCTTTGTTTTGTCTCTCCCAGTCCGGCGAGATGAAGACATGAGGCTCTTCTAATGTAAACACTGAGTAGGACAGTCTTTGGAGTGTCAGGATTCTGACAGGACCGCCGCAAGCCAGTTCATCTCTGTGCATGTATCCACACTAGCCATAACTGTTTGAGAATGAAAAGAGCAGGACAAGGAGTTCACAACTGCACTCAAAATGCAAATAAAAAAAACAGTAACAGTTGTCCTTGCAACTTGGGATTTGAGTCATTTAACATTTATTTTAATCAAAACCAAAAGCCACAGAATGTAGTTTTTATTGGCTCTTTTGAAATTCATTTTTGTCGGGTTCTTTTAGAGCAGTGTGGATTCAGTGTGGTTTGTGATGCTGGTTGAAATGATTCTTTTATGAATAATAACTACAGTGGATTTCTTTTTTTTCACCCAGCTGTATTTATTTATATTTTTATGTCGCCGATTGCTCCTTACATACCATTCTATTAAATAAAATAAAAAAAAGGATAGGTCACTGCAAGGCTTTAGAAAAACGATGGCTCCAATAAACAAATTCCCAGGGTTGTTTCTTTTTGTTATGTGTCGTTTTATGTTGTGTCCTTTATTTGTTCAAAAGTTTGAGGTTGGTCAGATTTTTATAGGCTATGTTTTTGAAAGAAGCTTGTGCTCACCAAGCATTTTTTCAATGAAACATGCTGTGAAAACAACATTGTGAAATAATATTACAATATAAAATAGCTGTTTTCTATTTAAATTGATCTATATATTCAAATATTTAATGTATTAAATATGATAGAAATATTACTATAATTCATATTTATTAAAATGTAATCTGTGATGGAGAGTTGAAAAGTTGAAAATCATATTTTTTGTGGAAACTGTCTCATCTAAACTGATTTTTTTCAGTTTTTTTTTTAAAGACAACATTCAAAAGGACAGTACATAGCCTATTTGAAATAGACATTTTTCTAATTACTGTATGTAAATGTATTTACTGCAGCTTTTGATCAGTTTAATGCACCCTTGTTGAATAAAAGTATTCATTTCTTTTCAAAAAAAAATCTTACTGACCTTTTGAACAGTGTGTGTCTAAAAGGGTATAAGAGACTTTCAGCTTTTGGTCAAGTTCTTGCAGCTTTGGCATATCTTAATACATTTTATTAATTTTATTATTTTTAACATTATTGCTAGAACAAAATTTTAATGCGAGGGGTCTTTTTTGCCAGTTTTGGGGGCCACACATGATGCGTCTAGCACCCTGTCTGGCATAGGTGTACATTTTTCCCCTCTGCCAGCATCTTTTTAAGTAAAAACACATCTTGCATTTGATAACGCCTTGACATTTGACAGTCTGTTCAGACCAATCAAATGAAGCAGACTTTTTTTTTTTTCTTCGAGCCGTCTAGCAGAGCAGCATTGGGGAAAAATAGTCCTGTCACTCCTCAGAAGCCTATCAAAGACTGCCTTAGCCACAACGATCAACTTCTGATAGCGCTGCCGCCGCCCCCTTTTTTATTTATTTATTTTATTTATTTATTTTGTAAACCAGCCTGTTGAGACATCACAGCTAACATCAGAGCTAAACCATGATGGGATGAAGTGCCCCACTTTCCTCAGAGAAGCGCCGGGTTGTTTTTGTCTCACGGATGGAGGGAAGCGATGGTGACTCTCTGTCAGTCACGACAGAGCCCGAATCTCAGGGAAACAGGACGAAAACGCTTCCTGGTCATCACCTTGCACCCTCGTTACAAAAGTAAAGCATGGATCGCATGATGTATGTGAGTTTCTCCAGTGAGGGTACTCTTAAAAGAAGCAACAAAGCTTCCAGTCTCCATGGTTACATAATTTATAGCAGCCAAATTCAAACAAAATTTAACACATTGCCATTCATCTAAGGCCACGTGTAAAAGAGCACAGTTAACTCCAAAGTGATAAATTAATAACACTGCACCAGGGTATTATGGGAATGAGCATCTTTAATGATTCTGTTTGACAACAAAAGGAAAGTGTCTGAATCCCAGGGAGTCACCAGTTCCTTCCTTTTCTTTTGCTACACTATAAGCCTGTATGTACAGTTGTTAGATGATATGATAAATACCATCATGAAACGGATAGTTCTGGTCCTGGATGACTAGTCGAGACCTAGCTAAAATGGGCCATCTAAAAATAGTAAAAGCTTTGATACAAAACACCTGTTCAACTATCTTGCTACTATGTATATCATATTGTTTATGTGTCAGGAACTGCATATATTGTTGTTAACAAATTTGGGATCATTGTTTTGTTTTGAAGGAAATTTCTTATGCTGACCAAGGCTACATTTATTTGATCAAAAGTACAGTAAAAAGTAATCTTGTGACATATTGCTACAATTTAAAATAAGTGTTTTATTATTACTATTTTAGATATTTTTTCCTGTGTTCAGCAAAGGTGAATGTTCAGCAATCGTTTCTCCAGTTTCAGTGTCACATGATTTTTCAGAAATCATTCTAAAATGCTGATGTGATGATTTTGTGCTCAGTAAACATTTATTATTGTTATCAATGTTTCAAAAAAAGTTTTGTTCTTTGTGTGAATAAATAACGTTTTTGTATATATATATATATATATATATATATATATATATATATATATATATATAATGCTTGCTGAAAAGAGAGTCCTCCCTGTTGGTTTTTTCAGATGTCAGTTTTATGTCTTATTCAGACTTCTCTTTGATTCACTTTTTGTATCATTGAACTAACTAAGAATATTAAATGTGATAGTAGTATTATTCACTAATCAGCAATTCAGGAGTAGCACAAGCTTACGCCGCGCAGCTGAGTCAGTGCAAAGCAACACAGAGCACAACTAAAATCTCATGCAGTCAGTCAATATTGAAGAGATTTCACTGGAATTCACATCAATTGCACCTTCTTTCTTCATATGAAAGGGCCTCTGTTGAAAACAAAAAAATATGTCAGAACAGAACCCCCCACCACCCCCCAACAAAAACATCCGGACTTCCACTTATTACAGATCGTGAGTCAGGAGGCAGGTGTCGAGTTTTTGAGAAATTATTTGAGAGTGTGTGTGTGTGTGGAAGACAGATTTCTATTCCTCACTTGTAAAGCCTCTCACTTAGAACTCGCTCGCAACACACAACAGATAAACAAACCTTCACATTTCAAAAGGAAACTCTCAGACGTGGATGTGTGATTCTTTTTTCATCATCACTGTTCTCACTTATCATGAAAGGCAGCTTTCAATGTCAGTTCGATAATAGACAGCCCGTCTATTCGCCGTGCGTGCTTAAATACTGCCGAGTTGCTGCCGTGTGCGATGGAGAGCGGACGTCTCTTGAAGGAATGACGCAGAGCAATTCTTTATTCTTTTTTTTTCCTCTGGATGCTTTGACCTCTTCTTTGCACCAGGTGTGGGTTTCCTTGATCCCCCTCTTCCTCTATTTGCAGTGCCCCCACCCTCCGCACCCCCTGGTATGAATGATTCACTGCGAGAACAAGCGCTTTCCCTCCCCAAGAGTGTGGAGCATGGTGAAAAAGCCATGCAGCAGAGCCAAAGCTCCACTCTGATCTCGCCATGTTGTGTAACTCTTCAGAAAGCCAGTGTTCCTAACTCATACTTGGTCTTTTTTTTTTTCCCGACTGTAACGCTCGGTATTGACTGTTTATGCTTTTTAATGTTTGCGGAGAGGGCCTGGGGCTTGCAATGGGGGGAACCGTTCTTCTTGACACACTTAACGCCCCCGTAGTGAACTCTCGCTCCCAGCACTCCTGGAAGTACAGAGACCCCATCACCAGCCGGGAGTGGGTATGAAAGCCAGCACCCGCCGTGCCGCTCGAGAGAGATCACCCAACGCACGATTAAGACGCTCAAAAGGCATTCTTTCACACAAAATATTTACACAACAGCCCCCCTCCCTATCAAAGCTACAGAGGCTCTCTTCTGCTGCGCTTTCTTTGGGGAAGTTTGAGGGCACTGGAGATAGACAGAGAGAGAGAGAGAGAGAGAGAGAGAGTGAGCATGCACAACCTCGCAGAGGGCACACTTCGGTCATATTAAGCAAGGAACAACTCTGTCTCTCATTCTTTTTGTCTGTCCGACTCTTTTACGCTCTCTCACGGTCCCATGTGAGCGACAGCATGGAAATATTCTTGGATCGAATCTGCCAATAAATGTATGCGGGTCAGCGTATAAACGTCAGGGTTGCCGTGGTGTTATCTCAGAAATCCATTCCAGCTGGAGTGTTTACAAATATCGTATTTTAATAGACTAGTTGACATTTATTAGATCGAACTGACATAAGTGAATGTGATTTTTCAAGATGCTTTTTTTAAAGGATAGATTACAACAGCTCCATACTTTTTAAAATTCGTATTTTTAAAAATGCTAAACTAGAGATTTTAACTTCTCTGTAATGTGTGTATAAAAAGTGTTCAAATCTGGGAAATTCTGCTTTGCACGTTTTTGTAGCTTTCTATCATAATTCATAATGCATTTTCAGTTCATTTGGCATTTATGTGTACTTTTTTTTATCACTAAGAATCACCGTCCCTAATTTTAATACCATCAAGTCAAACATTACTGACTGTCTAAGTGATAGTTTGAAGATCAGAAATGTTTTTAATTTTAAGCTATTTACATTATGACCAGAGAGCAACTTCATTAGGTGTACAAATAACTGGTCAGTATTTGAGAATTTATATTCAAATACAATCAATGTCAGTTTATTTGATCATTTTAAATAAATGTTAAAGTGTTAAATAGTGTTATAAACGTTGAAACAGCTTGGCACTAGCAGCAATGTAAGTCACTTTGGTTAAAAGTATGCCAAATGTAAATTGGATATGTCTAAATTGTTAAAATTAGTCTCATGTACTACTTCACCATTGTACATAAATATATTGTTTGTGAATTTAGCTTCATTTCATTAAAATGGTAAAGATAGGAATTTAAAAAAAAAATGGAAATAAATATCAGAAATGCATATAATAAATACATTAAACGTAGGCTTACAGCTCTAAAAGTACAACAGAAAATTTATGTGTGTGTAAATATTTATTAAAATTATAAACGGATGCTGCCTTCTTGGGACTTCACTAGTCCCAATCCCCAAAGCAACCACTTTAGGCACTTTATTTCCAGTTTTCAACCTTTTATTGAATTTTTATTTCAAATAAACCCTCTCTGAGCTAATATGAAGATTGGCGTATTCAAACTCGCTCAGTCCACTACCCTTACTTTCCACATCACAGTTCCTGTTATCAGACAGGTAATCAGAATTAGTATAAATAGCCTTTATCAAAAGTATTTGCACTCTTTTGGTTTTGGCCTTTACGTTTGAGTCTTGGTGGACAATCGACCTCTGACCCCAACACATCAGTCAATAATCGCGTTTTCCAGAAGCATCATTTCATGTATTTTTATTTGTGAGTAATCTCAGTGAACATGGCTAGTTCTCCGTCTCCATTATTGCTGCGTGGTCAGATGGTCCCAGATGGTGGTAACGGTTATTAAAGACCGTTGGATGTTGGGTAGCAGTGGCATCCAAACCCACCCCCTCCCCTTTTTTCCAAAAGACAAAGATGTCATAATGTGTTAATGAGAGAAGACGGCTAAGACCTCCTACCTTCCTTCCCCCCGCCTCTTTGCGACCACGGCCGCAGGTCGTCTCCAGGCGGGCAAGGCCTGCTCGTCAAAGGCACCGGCCCTCGCACCATATTGATCGCGGACTCGATGAAAGGTCAGCGGACCCCCGCTTCCACTCATCACCATAGTTGCGACGTTTCAGCGCCTGCCTCCCCGCAGACGTGAGCCCACCATCGCTGTCCCTCTTCCTCCGCGGCCCACCCCTCCTCCGCCGACTAACCACCACCTGGGGGAAAAGGAGAGCTCGCAAACGAGCTAATCATCGCTTACGATGAACACCTCCTGACTGGCTGACAAATGTCAGGGTGACTTGTACAGGATTTAAAAAAATAAATAAATAAGAAATGAATTAATTGCACTGGTTAATTAGGTCCCTGAGGCCTGAGCGCTAATTGCAAGCCACAGAGCTGGCGAGCCTCGAAAGCCCAAACAAAAGAGAGAGCGTTCAAACAAACAGGCAAGCTCAAGAGCAGACATACCACAGATACACACACCGACACACACCACTCGCATGGGCTTTTTTCCCGCTTTCGCAAGCCTCCCCTCTCCTTGTGTAACTCTGTGACCTGCCAAATGTTCTCGGCGTCTTGATGTGCGACGCAACACGAGGCATTCAGTCACAGAAATCTGCCGCATTCCACAAAGCATCTGTCTCGGTACCACCCGCATTCATTAAGTTTGTATCAATTAGCCGTTATGACTTAGCAAACCTCTATTTGTGCTTGGCACTTTGAAAATCTTCCTAAAGTGACTGTGTCCCTCAGTGTACCCTTGTGTCATCCAACTTTAGCTTCACAAAGTGTCTCTCGCACTTAATTAGAAAGAAAAAATGAAAGAAAGAAAAACAAAACTCTGTGTATTCATCATCCTCTCTGCGACAGTTTCTTTGCCTTTTTTATGTTTCCCACTCAAGTGCAAACTTGAGAGATGGTGTGTTTTGTCAAGGTTGTTTGAAAGACAGGAAAGAGTGAGGAGTGGGGTAAATGGGGCTCTAGAACCGTCGCGTTTCGCTGCTCTACCAGTCGCTGCTCCTGTTTCTGCAATTATCAGTTACTATGATAGTCTTTCTCAGGCATCGTTCACTTTTTAGAACTCAGTTTGAGTTCGTCTTTGAGTTACGTACTCTTTCAGACAACATCCACTTCTCCAAAGCTCAGATTGTGTGGGTGTCATTATATGCTTCAATCACAGACTGTATTGCATATTTAAGTTTAATCCAGGTTTGAGAAGTTTGCATGTATCGGAGGATGTGCATATGTATTCTGTTTTAAATGAAGCGTGTGATACAAATCCCCATATTAAGGGAAAGATGAATACATATGGAAGACATCACCACAAACATCTTTGGTGGTCTAGTTGCTTTCATAACTCTTCTGCTCCTAAATCGATTAGCACTGTCATTTACGGTCCTAGTGTTGCTTTTGGGTGTCGTAATGCTTTCTATTTTACGTTTATGTCTTTTTTATGTTGATACTTTTTATTTTATGTATATGGAATGTGTGGTGATCATTTCTTAGCGGTAGGCCATATTTTTTATAGTGTTTCACTTAATGACAAACATCATCTTTTTATCTGTATTAAACAGCCTATAATTTTCTGGAGTTCATATGAATTGCCAAAATGTGCTGGTCTAAAAAAAAAAATGGTTAGATATGGTGTAGTGGACTGTGCATGTGTTCTGTGTTTAAAATATGTTGCCTAATGGTTTGAGTTTGAGTCCTAATTCTTTTTTTTTTAATAAAACGAGCATTAAAATAAAAAAGAAAAACATGTAATTTGATTACTTTATCAATATTACAGTTGTCTAAATTAAAATTTCTATATCCTAAACCAATACTTTAAACTATTTTTAAAAATCACTAAATGATTTTTATATGGACTATCCCTTTCAAATCTTTGCCTATTCAATCTGAATACCATATTAATTTATTCCCAGTGCACCTTTTATATAATATTTTTGTGGTTAAGCCACAACCCTCCATAACAGCTCTATAGCACCTCATTAACATTCAAAAACATCCTTGACCTCAGGAAACGGGGTCTTATTGCATTCTGATTAGCTGCTAAACAACATTGCGTTCTCTAAATACCCCCTCCAACATCATCACGCTCTCATTCTTGACTTTGCCTCTGACCCACAATCCTTTGCTCTATGGGGATTGCCTACACATTAACTCGAGCAAGGGAAACGAGTGCTTATGAGCCAAGGGTCAGCAAGCAAAGGAGTAGAATGAGTGCATCTTCAGACAGACTGACATATGATTTGAATGAAAAAAAGCAAAGCGCGATTTGAGATATTGCAGGTAAGTATAAAAGGAAAGAGTGTTAGACTCCGGTATGTGATATTTAAATGCACGTATCAGCCAGGAAATGCGCCTGCTTTTATAATTTGCTACTGATGGTCTGTAGTGCAACGCTCTCCCAAGACATTTCATGCCGAGCAGTCAGAATCTGTTCTGCAGAACCATTAGCCTTAATTTGTGTGTGCTGCGTTTCTGGAGACAAGCTCCAAAGGCTAGTTAGCAATATGGTTTGACTTTGAATTTGCAATGTGTCCAGGTCTTCACAGACTAAATAGTCCTTAGAGACCCGCCTGTCCCAATCCCCCCATGACTAGGCCCTATCGATCCTGCTGTTATTGACATGACACCTGCAGAGGGGGCTTTAGCTATCGATAACCGATGGTATTTCTGCCGCAGATCAAAAGCCAACTGCCAGCTTTCATGTTTGTAAACAGTATCGATTTGCATAATAACCTCAAAAATGAGTACCTAGGATTAGGCAAGGACAAATGCATTTCAGCATTCATTATGATGTGAACTGTGAGAGCCTAATTAAGGGAAAAAATTGTGAGAGAACGCATTGTGATCAGCTTGACAACATTCAGCATCGCTAATGACATGCCATTGTTAATGAAAGACATTTTATTAAATAACACACTAACAACACACTCAATAAAAAAATATAAAAAAGCACTCCAGTTCTCAGCAGACAACGCGCTGATGTGCCACTTTTTTTTCCTTAAAGATGCAAATTATTGCTGTGTGTTGCATTCATTTATTCATGAGCTGGTCCCTGTGCCTGCGTGTTCACCTGTTCGCAGCGGTCCCTGGCCTGCATCAGGCTCAGCGCTGAAAGAGATGTCAGGGGAGAGGATGAGGAAGGGATGATGAGGCAGACGCGGACGTATCTTTCTCTCTCGCTGCTGTTCATCCACTTCCACTAAGCTGCCTTAAAACCACTGAATTATGCATGTGTCTCTGTCACTTATTCATTTCTTAACCACAGTCGCTGTCATTAGGTGACGTGCGTTATTTGGCTCTGAGCTCTTCCCAGTGGACGTTGTGTTCAAACTGGGAAGCCGAGTTCATAAGATAGAAAATTGCAAGCGACTGTGTTTCATGCATGATGGCATTTATAAGGTAGCTGTGCTGTAACAAATATCAAATTAACATATATTTGCAATTCATTTGTGAAATATGTTTGAAACCCTTTTTTTATTTACCCTTCTAATGAATAAATATGTATGCTGTTTATTATATTAATATTTTTTTAAATAAGAAATTGACAGTTATTTAGCAAGGATGCATTAAACTGATCATAAGTGACCGTAATGACTTTTACATTGTTAGAAAAATATTACTTTTCAAATTAATGTTGATCTTTCTATTCATCAAGAATCCTGCAGCAAAAAATAAAAAATTAAGCAGCACCATTTTCATCACTAATAATAGCACTGATGAAAGTAATAAATATACATATAATTAAATTAAAAAGAAAAACATTATTTAATATCGTAATGTAATGTGATTAAAGTAATTTGATTACGTTTATTGCATTAGTCCTTTGAAAAGTGTAAATTTTATTTTCCAAGTGGCTTATAAAACAGACACACACACACACATATATATATATATATATATCTATATATATACACACACACAGTATACACACACGTTCAGTGTGGTGAGGCAAGAACAATTTATATATATTAGATTAGAGATTAAATATCACTTGCTGTCATCATAAGAAATACAATGAGATATAACAAGGACATTTAACTTTCACCAGAGTAACCTAATGCAATCAGATTTTGCCATATGAAATAATTACAAATAATTTAAACATTTTAACTTGAATGTAATAACTTGAATTTTTAACTTGAATAAAGCACACCTCTCTAGTTATTCTTTAGATGTCACCACATGGACCACATTTACACATTAAGCTACCTGAAAAAAAAAAGTTTTTTACAGTGTTAAGTGAGATCCTTTATTGTACACATTTTGTGTCGAAATACGGTTCATATAGGAACACCTGTGCACTAGTTCTGCCTGAGATTTTGAAGTCTTTGTGGCCTGACAGCCTTCCTAAAGTCTGTCATTTACCATCTACTTAAGATCCTTTAATACTGCGGCTTTCATATTTCACTGCTTTGATACAGCTTTGCTTCAATAACTTGAGCTTTTCACATCCAGTCTGGTTTCTTGACTCCTGGTAAAACTCGGCACAGGGCACGAAACATTAGAACTGAGTTATGTTGTGACTAGCTACAGTCAACAGAAAAGGCTGGCTGTGGATAGATAGAACATAGGGAGAGGAGAGAGAGAGTGAGGGAGGGAGGGAGGAAGAGAGAACAGTATGAGTAAGAGTTCTGTTCCCCTTTTAAACCATGTGCTGCTCACAGCGGTAGCAGAGCGATAGCTCTCCCAGACTTCCCTTGAAAAAACAATTCCACATGTGCCTGAGCGAAAAACCCGCCCCGCACACTTGCTGTTATTTACGAAGTGCTGACACCGGGGCCTGAAAGAATTAGTATTCTGTTAGGTAAATGTTTTCCTCTGGGTTCCTTCTCAGCAACAGTTTGCAGATGTTCGGGCAATACAGAGAGAAAGTGCGTTCCCATTGCAGAGCCAATGAAAAAAGCATGTCAAAAAAAGTTATTCTCGGCCGAGCTCTGACAGTGATCTATGACTTCTCACTGCCTACTCACTGCCTTACCATCCCCAACTTCAGGGCTGTGTTTTGGCTGCCAGAGATTTTACACTTGCTCTGTAAACCCAAAGCTGCTTTTTTTTTCCCCAAACACATATATTTTTTTATTTGTGAGAGTTGGACGCACCTGGCTAGAGTCCAACAGCAGATGTGTTGGCAGCGCCGCGGCTAAGTAGCAGATTTCACACCATACGGCCCTGTAGAGACCAAACCCCAAAACCAGGGTGACAAAGGTCTTGATGTTTAGATTTGTTTATCCAGCTAAAGATGTGAAGGTATGCCCTAGCACTGCCTTAGCTAATATAATCTTTTAGCATGCATCTCTGGAGACTACACTCATGTGTGCGCTTGGTTTTATGAATTGACAATATTTTGATATTTTATAGTCATGTTTACGGTGAACTTAAGAAAGCAGATATTGGAAAGCCGCCAGGTCGGTTTGAATAGAATTAAACATATGTTCTGAAACACCTGCGCAACACACACATATATACACCGAGGAGACGTAAAATGACCTAGACTTGTTTATGAGTGCAGAGGTCGGTCCCTGACGGCTGCTGGTGGAAGCAGACTGCATTCCAATCATTAATACTAGTGTAGCGGTTCAGAACTGTGGAGGAGAAAACATCCTTATCAGCACGCAGGACAAAGCTCTTGCAGGACGAATGGCCCGCCGCCGGGCAGATGGAGCGATCTTATCTGAGCCGTGGATCGCCGCAGTCAGGGAGGGAAAAAAGCTCTGTTTAAAGGCCAGTTAAAGTGGACACAGTCTGAGCTGGAGAGGGCCGGTTGAAGAATAGCTCTGCTCATACATAAGGCTTTGAAACAACTCGCTGCCAAAGAGTAGTTTCAGGCACTACCTGCATATTTATCGTAAGTGGAAATGGAATATATTTCATATTGTCAAGTATTTGTCATTCAATTTAGAGTCATTACAATTCATATTACTATTTCTAGTACGTATTTGATTAAGAAAATAACATCTTCTGGAACACTAGCGACACCAAACTAAATGTGATTAGTCACATGGCATTTACATGGCATTTATTTATCTTAGACTTCAAATCTGCTTTCAGAAGGAGGTTAATAGAAATGACGCTGTAATTACGGAGCTGTGCACATGATTTGTGAAAAAAAAAAGGAAACTGGGACAACAAATTAAGAATTTGTTACCACAATTTATTCATTTGTACCCTCACTTTAGTTCAAATGTGGCCACGCAGTACTATTTCATCATTCGTCAGTTTAGGTAAACGGTGATTTGACTAAAATGGCGATGACATTTTCTGATTAATTTCCCTCCAAATTGCATATCCAAGACTCTAGGTACACTGTAAAAAATATTTTCTCAAGCTGTAAAGAAAATAAAGATTATTGCATTACATTTTACAAGAAAATACTATTTCACCCTTCAATTTATACTTCAAAATGTTTTTACAGGTTTCTGAGTGAAAATTGATTAAAGGAAACATACACCAATTTTTCAGTGTTTTGCAGACAATTTTGAATTTACTAATAGGTGAAAAACAGTGAGACAAGTAGTGAATCCTAATTCATAGTATAGTCATAAAACAATACCTAGGTGAGATTCTGAAGTGTGCAGTGCATCTGACGAACACTTTACAATCCCATGAGGCCAAGTGAATGGATTTGCTACACAACTATGTCTAAATTTCTAATTTCTACTATGTCCAAATTTCATATATGCTACTATCAGGAGCGCCGTAACGGGTTAGGATGATTCCAAGGGCACTGATCAGAGAGTAGGACTGTTGTGTCCCAAATTACATACTATACATTGTGCACTTATACTGTATATATGTAATCTACCATCTAGAATTTACTTTCTACTTTATAAGCTAATTTTGCCATCCTATAGAATGGAGTCTGATAGCCTCTCCACTTTCATTATGCAAGGAAAGCTGTGACAGTTGAGTGCATGAAATGTCCAACATTACACACTTTGGTTTTTCAGGTAAATAAGTGCATCATCTAGGTACAGCATTTGAAGTGCATTTTTTTTTCAGTGCAAACACGTTACTCACGCTATTTATAGCCTACAAAAAATAGGATAGAATAGTGCATAAGTATAGGCAACGCAAAATGGTATGCACCTAAAATAGTATTCATATTTACAGTATATAGCCTAATAATAAGCACAAAGTACCTTAATGGATATCTGAAGTAGCTACATATCCAATGGACACTTTACTATTCAATAAGGCAACAGGAGAGGATTTTGTCAATGGATCTGTATAGCGACACGACTGAGGTTGGTGGGTCACATGACAACACGACAAATGTAGCACATCCGGATTACATTCATAAACGCACACATTCATACTGTAGGCTATATAACATACTTTTTTAACAGTCATAAGAAGCTAGAGAGAGAGTAGCCCGGCGATAATGGACGCAGATATCGATCATAGTAAAAATGACCACAGATTTTTTATTTTTGTATTAAATACAGAGGATGTTTAATAGCTACTAACTGCAATTTTACACGTTGTATTGGACTATTTTAAGCGAAAACTTTGAGAGAATATGCAGGTAAAATATTAGGCTATGTCCACGTACAGGCTATTGAAAAAAAAAGTGTAGAAACAATTTTAAATGCGAAATTGATAGTAGCCTAGGCTAAATTACATAATTACCATAAAAGTAACAAATTGAATGGAAACATTACATTTTAAAGTAGAAAAATGAAATAGGCCTAGTCAAACTCCAATTTGTTATAGACTACAACTTTGAAAAATCATTTTACGGGAAAACATATTTATTTATTGAGCGTGTAGGCTATATTATGTTACATTATTTATTTTATTATAAGGCTATAGGCTACTCACTAAATAAAAAAAAGTTGGCCTAGCCTGTATAATTAGGCTATTTAAATTCGGAATATCCTATTTGAAGATCGTCAAAACAGGTTTAAAAAAACATTTTATATTAAAGCTCATATTAATCTGGGTTCAGGCTGGGATCAAACATTAAGCCTACTAAGATTGGAAAATTGTTCTTTTTCACAAGGCTAGACACTCACTCGAAAAAATACGGTGGTGTTTTAAATTTATAGGCNATTGGAAAATTGTTCTTTTTCACAAGGCTAGACACTCACTCAAAAAAATACGGTGGTGTTTTAAATTTATAGTGCTCATAGTCACCCCTCGCTTTATCCGTGATCTCGGGGTCCACTCTTTCTGCTTATTGGAACTGATTTCGGAGATAATGGATTTTTCAAATGTTGGAAACGTTTTGATTGCTGGAACAGGCCAGGTATGTCCATCTATATCGCAGCATTGATAGAACACAGATGGACTGGCGATGATTTATAGATCTGACTGCAGCGGCGCGAGATTCGGCAAGTTTAGCGCGTTTAGTCTTCCGGTGCCTTCACGCGTTCACTTCTTCGGGTGTCATTTCTTTCTTTTCCTTTGTGTTTTCTTCTCTTTTTTCCTGTTTCTCTCTTCTTTCTCTACCCTCATACTTTCAGCTGCCGTTTCCCAGAGTAGCTGTAGGTGTGTGAGCGCCAGAGGCATGAAAAGCGAGACATGTTTTTTCCTCCGCTCTTTACAAAGAGAGGGCCTCATTCGTGGTATTGCGTCGAGGGATGGTGTCTCTGTGCACCTACTCAATGAGAACAGGACCAGACTAATATGAAGCGGAGTCTGCCGCTCACTACGCTTATCAGAGGGATTCATTATTTTAGTGAGGCCAGGCTGGACGGTGATAGACAGCGTGCAGCTGAAGCAGAGATGGACAGGGGGTGGGAGAGAGAGAGAAAGTGTTACACCTGTCAGGGGCAATCAACATAGAGAACGGTAAACAAGGATGCAGGACAGCACACAGGCACAATTATGCACACACACACACCCACTTGTGCACACAAAGAGCAGAAAACAAACACAAACCACAAATGCAAAGCACTGGCAGTGACAGATGTTGGCAGGGAATTGGGTGGGAAAAGAAACACTTTCATTTCTTTCTGCGCTTCATTTGGCTTTCATGGTGCGGATGCTACGAGGGAAAAGATGGGAAGAGAGAGCGCTGGCCTGCCTATCTCACGGCACACTGGGCTCCAGTCGTAGTGTCTCTGCCTTCTGTTGCTTTATCCTCAAATATAAATGGAGGCATTGGTGCCAAGCTAGATTAGAAGCGAAGTGGAAACACGGAAAGACAGTTTGTCAGTAATCAGATGTTTCTGTTGGCTTCAGGAGCTATATTTGTGTTTGTACAAGTGAGCGTTTGCTTTGATATTGCTGGACGCTCGGATGTAGAAAAACAAGGGGGATTGTCATGCCACTATGTGCTGTTTGCTGCAGTTCTCATGTCTATATAGGCAGGTTTATGAGTTGTATTACTCATCATGCACTGTATTATGCTTACAAACCGAAGAGAGGCTCGCATCATGTAGGACGGAGAGGAGTGGGATGACAGAGTTCCCAGAGCTTCAAACAGCTCCAGTGTTTCTCTGCAGGTGCGCGATCTATCATTCGTCCACCTGGTGGCGGTAAAGTACAAGACAAACACGCACTTCTCCGTATCACACAAACTCCTTTAAAGCACCGATAACACGCCGTTAGGAAACATCACAAAGACATCTGCGAGGCCAAAACTTTTCAATTTCTTTCAAAGGGAAATTCCAAAAGACAGCTATTTATAAACGCGAACGACAGTGACTTATGAATGCAAAGGGAAAATTAAAAGTAATTCTTTTAAAATAATTGTTTTTATGTTTATTTACAAAATAGGCTATTATTAATTTTCAGTAAATGCGATATATTAATTAACTTAGCCTTAGGCTACATGTAATCATGTTCTGTAATTGACTGAAGGTGAAAATGATAATAGCTATGGTTTGCAGAGAATACCACTCCCTAAATAATAATAATAATAATATAATAATAATAATAATTTGTTTTTATCATTATATAATATTAGTGTACAAATGAATAACTAATTAACAATGCAATAATTGTTTTGTTTGCGTTTTTTTCTTAGATCTTTGAAATAATAATAATAATATAATAATAATAATAATTAT
>SCHK01385983.1:292-12030 GCA_004124795.1 Poropuntius huangchuchieni | reverse complement strand
GAGAGAGAGAGAGAGAGAGAGAGAGAGAGCAATGAGGACAGATTGGGTGTGATAAATACATTAGATGATGCTGTTATATATTTCGTAAGAATGTCTGTGTGGTTGTTGCTTGTTTGTGGATAAATATAGAGTTCATCTAAAACAATTACGCACACGTTTTTAAGGTAAAAAGCAAATCGCAACATGTTTCACTCTGCAAAACAAAAATGGAGCCAAAAAAAGTTGGAAAGGAGGGTTTGAAAAATAAAAGGACTGATGGACTTAGTGACGTCAGCCGAAAAGGAAAGTAGTTTCAGTTTCAGAGGCAAGTTTGCTACATGCTTTAAAAGATTATATAATTTTGAAAAAAAAAAAANGTTTGCTACATGCTTTAAAAGATTATATAATTTTGAAAAAACCCCAAAAAACTTCCAATGAATTGTGCAAACTGAACGTGCATTAACAAAAGCTAAGGTTGACAAAAATAAAAAAAAATGTCCCCCCCAATTAGGCTTATTATATTATAGACTATATTTTCATCCCCTATAAAGATACACATTTTCCATTTAAAAGAATATAAATAAATAAATAAATAAATAAAAATATAGCCCTAAATGAGTTTTGGACATGGGATGTTGATGACAGTGAATCACAATCCAATTTGCGATGAAAAATATTCTGACAGCTCATAAAAATGCACCCAGACATCAGTGAATAAATTCTTAATAAGTCGTACCAAGAAATTAAACACATGACTTGTCCTGACAACTAGACTGGAAAGATAATTGCATAGTTTGTTTATCGCAATGTTGATTAGCCCTCAGTGCTGTGTATGGGCATGATTACTGAATGCAAATATACACTTTTTCTTGCATGAGGGAGCTCTACGGTCTCTGACAGTGCATCACTGTAAACATTATTATCTTAACAGTTCCTCATCATTTAGTGGCTTATATAGTTCCTAACTACTCAAGATGTCCTTTTTACGAGGCAAACTTTACCCAACCCAATAGAGTGTGTTTACCTACAGCAATCATTCTGAGGCATGGCTTTTTAAATTTAATTCAATTAAAAATACCATGACCCTTGAATTGCTCCTAATTAATGATTTAGTTAGACTGACAGTCCCAATGTGTTCTATAAGCAGTAGATAGTGAATTATGTTCTTTTTTTGGTTTAAGTACTTTCGCTTGTTCCAAAAGCTAATTTGTTAAACTCGCATCCAGTTTGAATCCTCAGATGTCTTGATTTCATAATGCTCACAGCTACTGTTCTCTAAATCAACCTTTATCATGCTTCACATCTCATCTAGATTCAAAGGCAATCTAAATGAGAGGCAATTTATTTGAGCTCAGCTCATAGTCTCTGTCTCCATGAGAAAAGAAAAAAAATGGATCCAAAGTGGATTCAACCAGTGACTCCAAAGCTAAATTATGTACACAAATAGAGGAAAAAATTATAGTTGCATGTTAAAATACCAGTGACTCACTTGAGCTATGATTCATTCAATTCATTCAAACTCATGAGTTACTGATTTGAATTAAGCTGATTTATTGAATCGGTTGGAGTTGCTCTTTCTTGAGTTACTGACTGGCCAAGAAAGGGTGCCATGTTAAATAAATTAATATATTTAACACGCACACACAAAAAAATTCAATCCATTTATTCATCTATTTTTCTATCCATCTATACACATATGATCATACTTGTATTTGTATTTATTTATTTATTTAATTTGGACAAAAACACAATATAAAACAAAATATATAACACAACAAATTGTTGCCAACCAAAAAGAACCCGCTTTCCAAGACGTTATACAATACAAAATGTCCGAAAAGGAGTGGGATGAAGCAATAGCTTATTTTTCCCACCCCCAATGCAATTTCATACATTCCAGTATTTTTTTTTTATATATATATTACATCCGTTCCTTTTCTTTTATATATTTCTCCCAATTTAACTAATTCATAATTCCTAAACACCAACCAAATGTTTACTCCAAAACACCAGTCATTCTATAATCACCTAACACAGTCAACATTTTAACCCTCACAACAATCACCCTATACATACACATATCCTTTTAATAAAGTATTTTTATACATTGTTATTAAACTGCTTCATATTTATACAATGCTTTAACCCATGCTCCAAACCATTCCACAACCGCACCCCACAAACAGAAATACACATACTTTTTAAAGATGTTCTTATATTAATCTTTTTGAAATTTAACTCTTCCCTCAAATTGTACCCACCCTGCCTTTCCAGAAATATTTTTTTGCAAATTTCCCGGAAGTAACCTATTTCTTGCTTTAAACATAACTTATGCAGTTTTAAATTTAACCAAATCAATGAACTTCAGTATATTAGACTGTAAAAATAATCCATTTGTCTGTTCCAGATATCCTACATTATTAATAATTCTAATTGCTCTCTTTTGTAATATACTTATCGATTGTAAATTGGTTTTGTATGTTTTTCCCCAGATTTCCACACTATAACTTAAATACGGTAATATAAATGTATTATAAAGAATACGCATTGATTTCTTGTCCAAAATATGTTTTACTTTATTAAGAATTGCTATAGTCTTTGCCAGTTTTGCTTTAACATACTTTATTTGTGGTTTCCAACATATCTTGTGGTCTAAAATTATACCGGGAAACTTGATTTCATATACTCTTTCTATATTTACATTATCAATTAACACAAGATATGATTCTAAAGAAAATATGTTCAGTTACTCTTTGAGAACAAACTGTAATCGCAAACACTTCTACTTGACACGTTCCCTACTGACTCCACCTATAGAATAACACACTTGACCACTGCTGTCTGCTCATAATTGCCTTTTTCAAAGGTGACAGCGGCATAGGTCCAGACCTACAGAACACTGTCAACAACCACTTCACGTTGAGCATACGACAAGAGCCCCCACCGAAGGGCGAATCGCTGCCACGGCTCTGCTTTCTAAAAATAAAAACACTAGGGGCTGACTGTACAGCTGCAAACAATTACTAAGGGTTACCTTGCAAATACAAATACAACGCTCTAGCTCCTCGGCCCGCTATCCCGCCGCTTTGTGCTGGCTTTGAGGCATGTGTAGTCTTTTAGGAGGAGTTTTGTGATCTTGTAGGTCTTTTAATGTCTTCATCCTGCAGGTAAGTGTGAGCTGGTTTGTCATAAACATCTGTTAAAATCCTCCTCGTGTTAGCATCGCTAATGAGGCGAAGGGTGTGACAGAACAGATGCCTCCGAGTGCGAGAAAGAGATACAGAGGCGAGACTGTGGAAAGAAGGGAGAGAATGAAAGGGTGAGTGATGGGAGAAAATTTATGCAGCACATCCCTCCGTCCCCCAACAGATGAGTCTTCAGTGAGGGCAGATGTTTCTGTCATTAAGAAGTTGAGACAGGATAGGTGCTGCTTAGCAGATATATCTGCTGTTACAAAGACATGCCCGTTTGACTATAACGGCAGGGTCGATTATGTTTATTGATCTGCCACAAAGGAAACAGTCTTGTGCTATTTACCACATGCAAATGGCTCTCGTTCCATATGGTTGACAATGACACGCAAGAGCCTCAAACCAAATTAAGACTTGTGCCTGTGACGTCTTGTTTAACTTATCATCATTCCATGAACGTCCCTGCCATCTAGCTGCTGTAATCCTCTTTTATTATCATGGATTGGCCTGTGAACAATTTGAGATAATCCCTATTAAACTGGCCTTAATAAAAATTTATAGCAACAAAAGCCAATGGATTTGACGTGAGGAGTCTTAGGAGAAAAACTCCTAAAAAAAAGAAAGTTTATATGTAGTACATGATGACATAGAGGGAATTTTTCCCAGGGTTGGGAATCAAGAACTTTTCAGAGCTGTTTCCATTTTTGAAACAATGATTTTTACAATTTTGGGTTCTTGAATGTCAACATTTTTTATAGATACGGATGAAAGTTTGCACACTTTCATTGGTGATATTTGTAACAAATAACACAAATACATACATACATATACAGTGTGTGTGTATATATATATATATATATATATATATATTATATTATATAAAAGTCATTTTTCTGATATTTCTATTTTTACTGTATTTTGATCAAATAAATGCAGCCTTGGTAAACCTTTCAAACCAACCTTTTAAAGAAATACATATATTTAGTATTATAATAGTAATAACTGGTTGTTCCATATTTTGATTTAGTTTAGTCTAGAAACATTTTTGAGAGGGGAAAGTACTAAAAATAGCTACCCAATGCTAGACATTCATCTTAGGGTACACCTCTCCATTCCTTGTCACTATTCTCTCTCTATCTCACTCTCCCTAAAAAGCAGGCTTGGCTCGGTCATCCATGGGCAAGGGCTCACTCCTGACTGCTGGGAAACAGCAGTAGCCTACAGCAAAAGAGCCATGTGTATATGTGCGGATGTGCACGAATGTGAGTGAGCATATGCGTAATAGGGTCAAAAGGGCTGCTGGACATTACCTCTTGTGATCGCTGAAGAGGGGAGATGAACTCAGGGCAGGAAAGATCACAGACATCTGTCTCAAAGAGAAAGAAAAAATTGCACTGTCACAACACAGCCCGTCACCGCACACGCACCCAGACTCACTGCTCTGTCTGTGCACCGCATTTCTGTAAGCACATATACAAACAAATCAGCTAAAGGAGCTAAGAAATCAAATTGAATCAAAGTGAAAGACAGGAGCGGGATGTGATGTCTCCTCTGTGTAGCTCATATGGCTTCATGGCCTCACAGGCACCCTACATAAAGACAAATAAGAGCGAGTATGTTGTGCATCATATCTGCATAGGCATGTAGTACGCACTGCTGTCAGAAATGAATATGTTTTGTGCTGAGAGTGGTACGGATACGTCTGAAGAAGGAGGTGAAGACAGAGCACTGCTCACAAGCCTCAAGGGCATATCTGTGAATAAGCAAACACATCAGTCTGCCATCTTGCAGCGTGATGATGAACGCAAACTGTGACAGTAAAACAAACCAAACAGATTTATCAAACAGTCGGCCATTAACATTTCATTTTGTAGCTCAACACAACGTTTTTTTGTACACTGTAGACTTACCAGAAGAGAGAAAAACTTGGGTCAGTTCAACTATTATTCCTTGTTTCTGCAATGAAAAAATATATATTTTATGTCATTAAATATTGCTATTTTAGCATGTATATTTCAAAATATTTGATGGTAATGCATGGTTTTAATACACATTTTTTATTAGGACAGTAAATCATTGTTTTTAAGGAACTGAAAAGCACTTTTTTAGTGTGTGATGTTAACACACCCATTACACTGACTTGAAAGGCATGAATGCCATTTTAGAGAAAGCACAAAATAAGAAAAACCATAAAATAGAAATGACACGTCACTCTGGTTGAAAAACTTTGATTTGACAATGAGTTTTTAATCTTGTCCTGCACTGCAGCAAGCTATAACGATTTTGAGCTGAAAATTGTTTACTCTCGCTGTTGGTTGAATCAAATCTTTTATGACTTCAGTTTTCAACTCACAATGCTTGTTGTCTGATTCACACAGTCATTTGAGAGCATTACATCTGAACTCATTTGGACATACATGTGTGTGAATTTGCCTGTACAAAAAAAAAAAATAAAAAAAAGAGAAAAGGCGGCTTAGTTTGTGTGAACATACTTTAGCAATGTGGTTCAGAAACAGAGAAATCCAAAAAGACACAGGCGAGAGATAAAACATTTTTTTAAATAAAGAAATTTGTGTCTTTCTTAATGAGGAAGTCAAAAGAACTTGCTTCAATAACCACATTATGCATACTTTCCCCTAAATTCTTAAATATATCCTTGCTCGCCTATAGCAATAGAACAGTTCATTAAAAACGGCCTGCCGCTATAAAAAAAAAAAAATACAAAAATAGTCTGCTTTGTCCTGCAAAATTTCTTCCTGTCTTCTCAAGCGAGCTCGGTTATGAATACTAAGGCATCTCTTCTCATTAATTGCTCTCACAGGCAGCTTAGCCGGGGTCATCGCTGCATTTTTGACTCGGTCCAATTAATACTAATCACAGCATCAGACTGGCTGAGCGAGAAGATTGCACTGTCAGAGCAACTGATCATCTTGGAAATTCATTAACAAAAGAAAGAAAAAAGGAAAGAAAGACAAAAGTGGGACTCTGAGTGGATATGGCAAGCTTGTTTTAGTTTTTGGCCTTCAGCTTTCAAAAATGTTTGGACAATTTGTCATTAACATTCATTAAGATGCCGGTTCCAGAAACAAACCAGGACTTAAATGAACAGATGGACTTTTCCTTGTAGAATGACCTAACATGGAAGAGTGAGACAGACTGGGTGCTGTCTGCTCCGACGGCTCAAGGCATTTGTGAAATATCAGAAGGTATGCAGCTGAATTATTTATTAGGTACCCCGGTATATTAAATTAAAAGGAAGTGACTCATAAACAGAGGACAGCATGATAGCAGATCAAGGCTTATGCAAAGCGGAGCTCAAGACAATGATTTTTTTGTCTTCTGCTGGCTCGGTCAGACATGATGTGGTCTACTTGCCATGCAAATATATTAACTAGCCCTAGTAAAAACGCTGGTGTTAATGACATTTATTGGAAACAAACAAATTAATTAATAAATAAAGTTTGACATGATTTAGTGACATACTGTATGCAAATCAACAATGTGTCAACTAAGCAAGCAACACATCCTGTAAGTGGCCTGAAACCTTCACACACCATCAGACCATCCTTATTGTGGAGCAAAAGGCAACGACGGCCTCCACAGAGAGCATATTTATTAACATCCACTGGTGAACAGACAAGCATATATTTGCATCCCTTCATGGCAAGCAGTCCTACTTCAAAATTCAGCCATTAAATGTATAAGCATAAAACACAGTTTACTTGTACAGACATATCCTAAATAAAACATACGTCTTTCTGCCTATATATGCAGGGAGCATAATAATGACATTATTCATACATGGCATCCTGCCACATACATAACTGTTCAGAGCTGCTATTTTAGTCCATGTCTTACTCAAGCATAACGTTCACATCCCGTCCTATTTTTAAGCCAAAGTGGAAAACATGCATGTTTATTACCACATTCAGACCTGCCCTTGCCCAACCATAGAAATGCAATTATTCCCACAAGCCAAGCCCATTTAAGTCATAATGGCCACACTGATATCCATAAATTGGATGGCCGGTCTCACTTCGGCATGCCGAGTTTTCCATTACCGCGTTAGTCACGTTTCAAGGTTGCCATGTATTATGATATCAGAATTTGAAGGTTTTTCCCCCCTCGTGAACCATTGCTTCTCTTAATTTCCTGATAAGAAACATAATTACAGTATTTAATATAAATTCCTCCATAGTAGGTGACATTTAGCAGAAAAACAGTTACTGCAAAATACTCTGCAAATGAACATTTCGTAAAATGTATGTGAAAATGAAATGTTGTGACATTTACACAAGAAACTCATCTTTACATATGCCAGCTGATCTTATAGCGTCTATAAATTGACAAAAAGCCCACCACCTGCCTCCAGATATTATATAAAATGATAACCCTCTGTAACAAATCAGACCGTAACTGAATATTAATTCTAAAACAGGTCTTGCCAGAAGACATGCTTAAGACACACAAATACAGCGAGAGACAGGATTTAAGCTGCATCGACGGCCCCAAGGTAGCCAGTCAGCTAAATTTACCCACCTCAAAAATGTTCACACCAGAATGAAAACCAAGTGGACAGTGCTAAATGCCTCCCTAGACAGCAGACAGTTATACTTAGGTCTCCCAGAATGAACGAATGTTAACAACTTGGGGCCACACGCTCTCACCTTCTTGCACATGCTGTCCTCTCGCGTTGAGGGTGGCATTTCATTCTGGGAACGATACAAATCTTTCTTATAAAGATGAGTAATTCCCATTATTGAGAGCAGGAGCGCAGTGTGACCCTCTGCAGGGTGTCAGTGGGAATAAAGCGCTTAATGAGTGACACAAATTGAATGTTGTTCCTCTCGGTGCAGGAAGGTGGAGGAAATTGAGGCAAACCTAATGAGCAGTCCGATCCCTGCAGCGACACCTGACATCGATGGCTGGTGACAGGTCGCACGGCGAGCGGAGAAGAGCAGGGAGGGGACACCTTGCCCCCATTTCGCCCGGCGCCATGTGACATGATCCATCCTGCCACGGGCCATCTGCGCCCAGTGAGAGACTAAGTGGCACTCCTCCCTGCATCTCCCAAAGGAATGGATGCCTTTAATCACCACCATCAGCATCATTGCACGCACACGCTCGTGCGCTCGCACAACCCCTCATCCCCTTGTGGCCAAAAAGCATGGATAAAATGGAAGAGATGGGTCGCCGCGCATTCAGTGAGACTTCTACGTGCAAGAGCAGTAGCACTTGTTTGTTAGCCGAATGCATGTTTACGTCCCCACAGACCATCAGACGCACGTCCATTAAGCTTCTGGGCCAAAAGTGTAAACAAACTTACGTAACTCTGTTTGTGCATGATTGAGCAATCGCAGATATGGACTTTACAAGGGAGCGCAGAAGCAAACATCTGCATTACATTTTTCATTAAATATTTAGGTGAATCAGCCAGCTTTAATATCTTCATCTGCCTTATAAGATGACACAGTGGCCACTGATCTAAGGTCATCTCTCCTTTACCTAAAAGAAAAGAAATTCAATCTTTTATTCAGCAAGGATGCATTAAATTGATCAAGACTTTTACATTGTTAGAAAAATGTTACACAATTTCACCAAAAAATGTAGCAGCACAACAATTTTCAACATTAATGATAATAGGAAATTATTCTTAAGCACCAAATTAGCATATTAGAATGATTTCTGAAGGATCACGTGACACTGAAGACTAGATTAATATCTGGAGTAATAATATTTCACAATATTGCTGTTTTTACTGTATTTTTGATCAAATACATGTAGACTTGGTGAGAGCTTTCTTTCAAAAAAAAAACAAAAAAACTAAACAAACAAAAAAATTTGGTTGGTAGCGTACATTCACTTTAAGGGTTTTGGTTTGTTTGGAGCTTTGAAAAAAAAAAAAGTGAAAAATATAATATAAAAACTGTACAGAATTAAACAGAAACGGCACATTCAAACAACATGAATGTTATCACGATAATACTTACTGTAATACTTCGGCTGTTTTTGCACCACAAGAAAAAAAAATATCAAAGTATCATGACAAGCCCATTGGCAGCTAAAAGAACTAACAAATAGAATAATAAATTAACGTCCAAAGGCACAGAAGACTTCTAAAATTTTATGATGACTTTTCCAATTCTGTGGAGTTCCAGTTTTAATCAAAAAGTGTTGATTTTACAGTTCTCCAAAGATGAAAATGGAGCAGACCTATAAAGGGAGATACTGCAATACATCTGCGGTTGCAAAGCGTGCTGGTGTTGATAGGTAATGCATTGATTTAAATGACATGTCTGATGCTGACGTCCCTCTATTTTACACTCCCACCTTCCTCCGCTTCCATTTAATTTCATGTGCCATCCTTTGCCTCCGAGCGCGCTACCCTTATCTGATTCATTGAGCCATTTAAACGAGAAATTAAATTATATTCTTCAATACGCTTGTTTCCCAAAGAAAAGTTATGGCCAGGCCATTTATTAAAAGCAGACAGTTCCCTTCTTAAACTTCCTCTGATTTACGAAGACTCGCTGCCGATAAAAAGCCCAAAATTGGATCAGCGTATTCCCACACTTCGCAAAACCTTTATTTTCTCCTTGAATGTTGAGATGACAGAAAAACCCCTCAAACACAGCAGGGTTCTGTAATAAGTCTGATTACATACAGGAAGTAATTGGAAGGATCTGGATGGATCCACACACTAATGCAAACTAATTTGTCATTTGGGGATTGTGCCAAGATAATTTCCCAAACACCTTTCTGCAATTAGAGTGAAGATGCAGAACAGTCAGATTGAAGAAAGAAAGAAAAACGACTCTACACGTAAACTGATGCGATACAGGTTAGCATTTTTTTGCAGGGGGCATGACCCACAAATCTTACTGAATTCTCGTACCATGTGGCAGTCGGCAGAGATCTAACCAGCTTTTATTGATGTGTAGAGAAATACAAGCAGGGTCAGGGCCAGAGCATTTTACTGTCCTCTTTATGGCCGGACATGTAAAAGGATTGAGGAGCCGGGCACTTTAATGGCCTATCGTGTAAAAGACAAGTGTTGAGTAAAATAAAGGAATACATACTCACGGGTTTGTCAATTGAAATGTGCCATTTGAAAACTTCTAGAGAGTTAGCATTAGCATTCCTGCTGGGCTTATGTATACAGCCACTGAAGTACCTTTTCCTAGCAAGATAATGCAAATGTATTCTGAAAATAAGTCTCAAAAACAATGTACTGTAGCCTGTGACTGCATGTATAATTAGCAAAAACCAAGTACTTCTAGCATTAGCATTCAGTCGCTGAAATAAATAACGTAAACTTTTCCTACGCAAGAAATGCAAATGTATTCAGGAAATAACCCTCAAAAGCAATGTAGCCTGTGACTGCATGCATTTATTAATTAAAACCAACTACTTCAAGAGAGTTAGCATTAGCATTCATGCTAGGCTAACACAGAGCCGCTGAAGTGAATAATGCAAAGTTTCTTAGCAAGCTACGCAAATGTATTCTAGAAATAACCCTTAAATTTCAAGTGTACATATTAGCAGCTTATAAAAAACAAGCCCAATGGCGATATAAAAGGGCATGGAAATAGAAAAGTGCATTAAAATTAAAATAAGGCATAATCCCATTTTGTTTGTTTAAAATAAAGATTTTAGTCGCACTGACAAAATGTGCACTCATGCCATTCAAGTAGGACCATACGGTGGGAAAGATTTGGTCTCAAAATCAGGCTGCGTGTGGTGATGCTGTTGGTCTCCCTTCTTCGTATTTTAGCACTGTGCGAGGCTTTTCTTCACTGCATATTTAAAAGCAGCTCCCTCAAGCTTAGCACACTAATGGCTATTTAGGTCTGCTATTTCTTTCTTTACCAGCAGTCGGGGAGGAGGACAAACACACTGACACATACGCAGCTCTGTAAGCCACCATGATGAGAAAGCAACTCCTGTCTCGAATCCAACGCTTTTCTCTCTCCCTCTTTATCAGGCTCTAATCCAGCATCTTCTTGATTCTTGCTGCCTCTTATTTACAGAAGTGGTTTAAAGATTAAACACCTTCCCACTCCTATTCATATTCATAGCACCCCATTTCTCCAAAAAAAAGGGGCACTTTGTTAAATTTTAGTACTTCAACTTATTTCAGTTAGTTTCTATATATTTTTTTAATTTTCATTCAGGTTTATGTTTTTCATCTAACATTTATAGTTTTGTTTAATTTCAGCTTTATTTCAATTATTTTGAATAGTTAACAACACTGAGCTTTTAGAAGTTTATTTTTTAGTTTTTGACCTTGTCTCCAGCAATTAAAAATTGTAATTATTTTGTGTCAGCACTCAAGTCCATTATGTAAATGTGCCAGATTTAGCCATAAAGGTTAATTTTCATCTTTCATATTATGCTTTGCATTTATTATTGTGAAAAACAATTTTTTTTAAGTTATAAAGCCAATTTAATTACCAGTACATAAGGTCAAAGATAAAGATTTTCAGTTTTTATTTTTTAATAGTTTATAGTTTACAATAACAACTCTGAGGTCTTAGACTTTCCTGACTGTATCAAACAATTGCAATT
>SCHK01385878.1:839-15915 GCA_004124795.1 Poropuntius huangchuchieni | reverse complement strand
CAGTAACTAAGGGTGGGCGGGTTTTGCGAACGGTCAATTTTCCATGAATTTGAACCAAAACAAACACACACACAAAAAAAAAACCCACTACAAAAGCTAATTTTGTCGAGAAACCTATAATGCTCACTGAATAGGCCTTTGAAAGTTTTGAAAAAAAAAAAAATTTAGATGAAAACAAAACAGATAGATAGATATGGAACTGGATGACAGAACGATGGATAAAATGAAAGAAAGATGGATAGAGAGATAGAATGACAGACAGAATGATAGAACGATAGAATGATAGATTGAACGATAGAATGATAGATAGATCTGGAACAGGATGACAGAATGATGGATAAAACGAAAGAATGATGGATAGAGAGAGTGGCAGAATGATAGAACGATAGATAGATAGAAAGATTTCTCACAGATGGCTGGTTAATCCATCTGAACTTGTAACTAGTAAGTTAACGCAGGAGAACTGGATCAAATGTCAGTGGGTGAGCGGCTGGAGTTGGGTTGTGTCAATACAACAGCTTCCTGACCGATAAAAGACTCCGAGCAACTGAGGAGTGGCGTCTGTGAAACTGAGACTTGTGAACAATAGCTCACTTAACCATGTTTGTCCCGTTGATGGTGAAACCGTGATTTACGACCGGCTGACATCACTGAACAATACACCAGTAAAATGACTGATGACCGATGAGTTATACTGCACTACACAGGCTGGAGGGGGTGCGTTACAAACCCTAGAACACAAGACACAAAACCTAAGTAAATCCAGATGTCTTTGGGAATTGGACATCTTGAAAGATCAGTGTGTCCTCTGGAAGCAGCGAAAGGCTTAGGACTGTTGACCCTGGATTGTTTGGGAAGCACCGCTGGAATGTTTTTCTTAGATCAAGTTAACAAGCCTCTGTTTCAGCTCAGATCCAGTCTCTCCCTCACCGACTGAACTGCCTAATAAGGAAGGTGGCGTCTTCATTTATATGGGCTCTTCATTGACGCCACACGCTGGTTTGGTCAAGCAGGTACAGTTACGGCCAACGGCAGATACTGTAACACAAAACGACCATCCACTGACATCACAAGTCAAATGATACATGCTTTTAACTTAATAAACGAATCAGTCTTTCATTTTCCAAAGCCATCATGACATACTTTTTCGTCTTGTTGTGCTGGAACTCCAAACCACCCTTAAAGATACAACTACTGCTGTTTTTGAATGTTATATAAGCAGAAAATCAGCATATTAGAATGATTTCTGAAGGACCATGTGACACTGTAGACTGGAGAAGTGATGCTGCAAATTCAGCTTTGCATCACATGAATAAATTACATTTTAAAATATATTCAAGTAGAAAACAATTGTTTTAAAAAGTGTCTGCCAAATGCAATGAAGGTAGGTAAATGTGAAACGCCCCATCCCTGCAGTAATCATGGGTCAAACTTGTTTAAAAAGGTGCAAAGGTGAAAGACGACACATATAGCCGGAGCTGATCTCCTAAAGCTCTTCGGTGGATCAGATTCACAGTCGAGGCAGGTTCAGTTTGACGGATGTGACTATGAATGCTGTGAAACAAGTTTAAGTATCTATTGTAGCTGAAACTGAGATATAAATAACAACAGAGTTCTGACATCACTTTTGAAAAGTTTTAACACTATAAAGCCTGACATATAAAATAAGAGTCCATTTTTTTCGACATTTAACAAAACATTTTTTTTTTTTTAAATCTATAGAAAAAGTTGTTTGCCGAGTATCATGTTATTGGACATATAGTATGATACAGTTGAGAATTTTGAGCTCATACTGAAAAAAACACTAATATTATTCAGAACATAAACTTAAAGGTAATTAAAAATAAAGGAAAATTATGCAATTTGGTACAGATGCTAATATTTATATGGACAAAAAGTAAGATGATATTCTGATAGCTTGTAATGTAAATCAATGAGATCTTTATAACAGTATAACAGCCTACATTACACTTGTGTTTCATTTATAAAAATCAGTAAAGATTTCACAGACGTGAACCACCAACATACGTTTTTGCATTTATACTAAAAGGCCTTTTTTAACTTTTAAAAAAGTCTAAACTATCAATCAGACGACAGAAGGCATGTAGCAGACAAAGGCAAAGTTTTAATCATGTTGATCATTTAGAGGCCTTAGAAATTTGTGTCAAATGAGATACAGTAGGCTTTATAGGGTTAAATACGACTCTTTAATTTTCCCTAAAGTCTGCTAAGCCTAATTTGCCATCAAAGGGTGTCGGTTTGTCTTTCCATTTACCCAAGATGCTCTTCTCATTAGAGCAATGCGGTGAAGACAGACGCCACTCATCCTGGAAGCCTGTCGGTGGCGCCCCTATAATAAGAGGGATACGTTTCTTTCTAACGGCAGGTTTAATTAGTGACTGCCATGTGGCCGATCACCTGGGATGAGAGAGTTACCGTTGGCTCGTTCTGCCAGCTTCATCATCTGGGCTTCTGTCTCACTCCATCTCACTGCTTTAATGATCCTCTCCACAGGAGACCGCGCTTTCACTCCCTCTGCGCTGTCGCATCTGAAGAACCCGCTTGGTAAGCGCGCCGCCAGAAGCCTTCTCAGTGAAGTTGCCGCTCGCCACATTTTTGTCGCGGACCACACAGAGAGCTTGCCAGGTACAGTTTAGCATTATGGGCCACCTTGACGACGGCGATCGTAGCAGGTTATTAATAGCCCATTTCGTTAATAAGTTTCCCTTGTTAGCATTACCAACAAGTTTACACTCTTAGAAATAAAGTCTCCAAAAGAGGCCCGTAGAACCTTCCAGTGAGCAGTTCTTAAAATAACCGATATTTTTCTTGTGTGTGAATCTCAAGAACCTTTTCCAGTATAAAGAACCTATTGTAGAATGGAAAGTTGTTAAAGGAACAGTTCCCCCAAAATTTTAAATTAGCTGAAAATGTCCTTCAGATCATCCGAGATGTAGATGAGTTTGTTTCTTTGTCAGAACACATTTGGAGAAATTTATCAAATTCATCACTTGCTCTCCAATGGATCCTCTGCAGTGAATGGGTGCCGTCAAAATGAGTTCAAACAGCTGATAAAAACATCACAATAATTCACACCACTCCAGTCCATCAATTAACACCTTGTGAAGCCAAAAGCTGTGTGTTTTAAAGAAACAAATCCATCAAGACGTTCTAACCATCACCTCTGGCCAAAATACCGTCCATAATTTATAATAACACTTCCTCCAATTAAAAAGTCCATCCCCTGTTGTCAAAATCCACTGACATATTTGTTTAAAACTGTTCTGGACTGTTTTCACTTTTAAATGGTGCTCGAACTATGCATATTCCTCTCCTTATTCAGACAAGATAACTTCCCTGAAGAAAACAACACTATGTATTTTTGACTTGTATTTTCACCGAAAGCGAAACATTTCTCTATAATGGATTTGTTTTGCACAAACACACTGCTTTTCACTTTACAAGACATTTAATGATGGACTGGAGTGGCGTGGATTATTTGTGGACTACTGTGATGTTTTTATCAGCTGTTTGGACTCTCATTTTGACGGCACCCATTCACTGCAGAGGATCCATTGGCAAACCAATTGATGTAATGCTAAATTTCTCCAAATCTGTTCCCATGAAGAAAAAACTCATCTACATCTTGGATGACCTGAGGGTGAGGACATTTTCATCAAATTTCTATTTTGGGTGAACTATTCCTTTAAACGTCCTTCATTATTCACTGTAGATGCCAATAAAGAGCCTTCGTTTTTTAAGAGTGTATTTTCAAAGCGTTTCCATATACAGACAATGAGAAACCGAGCTTAACGTCAGGCACCAGCTATTTCGGGTACAAAATAAATAACGTGAAACATGAAACAAAGAGAGACCGAGGGTATTTAAAAGAAAAACATTCTTTGAAGTCCAAATGAGATTAGGCCTCAGTGAGAGGACATATTCTGGAGAGAAGACCACCTGTGCCCGCATGGAGGACTAAACGAGAACAAAAGAAGGTTAAGCCACCTCATCCCCTTAAATACCCTCGAGTGCGTCACAGATAACGGTGCAGTAAACACGTTTCTAACACACACAGTCATGCAGAACCACTTGCTGATCAAAATTTACATAAATGCATATGCATTCAAGATATACGTATCAGTTCATGCATGTTAATGGTGTTGTAAAGAAATGCTGCATGATAAATCATACCTCCACATGGCACACCTTCTACCATCAACATTTCCTGTGATTTGTTTACATCTGGAAACATGTTTCTTAAAACAACATTCCCAGCTGGAAACTATTGCAAAATTCCCCCGAGGGCCTGAAAGCTTGTGCATGAATGTCCACAACCTCAGTACCAATCAAGAAACAAGATCCTCAAAGCTAAAGGGAAATACAAGCAATTATGGGCCAAAAGAGCCTCGGTCAAAATGTGAACAGACACAGGGTTTAATCAAGAGCAAAAGAGTCTTTGTAAAGGTACGGCACATTATTCAGGTGATCAAGCACCCTGTCAGACCTTTATGTGCCCTTCTAAAATTACTTAAAATGAAACAGTTATTCATTAGAAAAAGTGAATTGCCTCCCTGTAATTTTTTCAAATTACTTTTCTTCCTTTTTTTTTTTACATAACATAATTTTTACCCATATTGTACCAGTGTTTCTTCGGTAAAGGGAGTAAATAGTCATTAACCACAAGAATAAACAGAGCTGACAGTTTTCTAGATACAGGATATGATTTCACCACAGCTCACCGCTGCAAAATGACAGAATGCAAACACATCTTTCAAGTTGCAAACAACTTTAATCGACTGGTTCTTTTAATGAACAAAAAAAAAATACTTATTCACTTGATAAAGGGTTGTGAAAAATAATGTAAAAATTCTCATGAATGATAATATATATTTATAATATATATCCATATTTTACCCAGCGCTGGGTTGCAGCATCGATATCGTGATGTGCGCATCGCACATCCTTTAGCATATTGATCATTATATTTGCTCACACACAGACACTGTGTCTTTACCGGACGCGCCACAACAGATAAAGTCTGTCAACCTTGGACGCGACAAAGTGACCGTTGCAAATCATTTCAACTTTGTGTCAGCACGTCATAAATAAAACGTGGCATCAGTTTACTGTCTGGCATTTGTCGTGTCGCACCGCACCACATCTGCAGACAGCATCACTGATTATAATGGGTTCATAGTATTTTGTCCCGCTGCACCGCTTGTGTCCGGTGTAAACATGGTGAGAGCCACGCAGATGCACGTGAACATCAAATTCCATTCACTCCAAATGCTCTTATTGGTTGAGAAGCGTGATGACACCCATCCCAAGCCAGTACTGATCAACATCCCACCCTTCCTGTGACCCATCGTTTGACTGTGTGTATTCAGAGCCAGTGAGCAATGGGCTTTTATAATAAAAGACTGCGATAATAACGTGTTAACTTGCCCAGCCCTAGTTATTATATATAAATATCATTAAATATAGACAATTAAATAATATTCTATAGGATTCGAAATTCTATAGGAATTCTGTTCGAAATAAAGTCAAAATTAAAAGGAACTTTTTTTTCTTTTTTATGCATACTCCTGTTAATCTCTCTGGAGGATTCCTGGAACCTCCAGTCTCCTTCATTTGCAACGTCAGTTTCAAAAATTCTGGCACTACACGTTTGTAGGGTCTTTCAGTCTAATCCTTGCATTATCCACAGCGCAGCGGATATGAAGAACGGCTAGCGTATATGTCTGTAGTATTAGCACATGGCTGAGGTAATGGGTTTTGCCTAGGAAGTGCATCACACTAATGCTAATCCCATCAAACCCTACCTTTGTGATGTCACTGACCTGCCCTTAGCCGTGGGTGTGCATACACATGGGACGTCCCAGGGATGCCCCATCTCAGGGGTAAGCCTGGGAAGATCTCCAGACGTCACAAGCAATGCTGCCACATCTTTTTATAGCACTAAAGAGTGCATCGTGTCTGCTGTACGATTACTACGTCTTATCCTCGGGGGTCTAACGTCACTTGGTTATGTAACATGAGATGTTTTGGATCAATATAACACATAAAAATATTTGATGCGCACACACAGAGCTAAATGCTAAATGTTTTTTGCTTTAAAAATACATTTAATTCTCAAAGCCTTGCTAAAATAAGCATTTAGTAGCCAATGGGCTGTCTGCAGAAATGCATTGAGATCTAGTGCATGGAGGCGAGGCGAGGAGCTGCTAAGATCTGCTGATTCAGCTCACGTCTGCACTGTGAGCGATATTAAATAATGGCCTCTGCCTCTTCAATCTGACCCCAGGATGCTGCTGCTGTTCGGTGCGGATCGCTGGGAAGGAGGAGGCAATGCAGTGATGTGTCACCTTGCTTCAAATCCCACAGTTAACCTACAACAACGCAACTTTCCCAGTCAGTGTGATGTTCTTGAATATTTGTGTCACTGAGGCTCTTTTTAAGAGGTATACTAAAAAAAAAAATTATATATACACACACACACACACACACACACACATAGTCAAATACTGTCAATAGCCAGAAAAAAAGATTTAACATAAATAAAATATATATTTATTTATGAAAAAAAAACCCTCTATAAAAATCTATAGTACTGCTGAAGTGGAGAAAAAAATCATTTTGCGAAAACGCCACAAACAGATGAAATTTCATAAAATAAAACTTAAATATATATTTTGGATGTTTATGGAACGTAAACATGGAACACGAGTCTTGCAGCAGACATGTTATGGAAGCAAAATAGCCTCAAATCTCAAAATTGAGCAGTGCATAAAGAAAACAATGGTTTTGCCTGTTGTATTTTGCCTTAAGCATTTATGGAAACTCTAAATGCATATGAATCCATCATGATATATTCGATGGAAGAACACCATTAGCATGATTTAAATGTGTTTTCTAGCATGCACTGATGTTTAAATGCACACAGAGAGAGAGACAGAGGCGGTCTCTGGTGTGCAGCGTCTGCGTGTGTGGGTTATTTGTTATCTAGCGTGGCACATGCTCCAGGGACGGCGCTCAGGGAGCTTTGGCAGACAGCATGCAGTAAATATCGCAATGTGAAACGAACCATTATAAAACTACTACCATAGTGCAGATGCAACTAATGGGTGGCATGTCGCTCTATGAGCGATTCCTAAACAGATGAATGGAGAAAATTTACAGTTACACAGTACGTACACAATGAGTCACGAGGCATTCAAGGTTATAGCAGCGCTGCATATTAATAAAGTGCAGCGCATTAATAAAACAGCACATTTCTAAATCAGAAAGCTAATCAGTTTATCGCTGTCTTGAGTGCAGCCACAGCAACAGTAGCAGACAAATGCATGCTACGTACATGCAACCAGACACATGATTTAATGTACTTGACGATATGTGTATTTGTGTACTTGCATGGGGTATGTTATGTAGGTGTCAAACTGTGAGACTGTTGCCGAGCATCTCTAAAACACACTCTAAGCTCACTGCTGGTTAATCCTTCATTATTTTGCTGAACTGCTTTTTGTAGTAATTGATTTTCCCAATTAGCGATGGCACAAAGGCGCATGCGAAGTTGCAAAGGTCATTCAAACAAGCTTACATGCATGAAGACAGAGAATAGATGAGCACAATCAAGCGAAACCAAACTGAATAAGGTGATGCATGCTGACAAGCTCTATCCTTTTTAAGCTATTCAGTAAATCAATTCCATTGATTTAACAATGTAGCACCCATAATTCATCTGATGGCATGTAACCTCCTCAATATTTCCTGAAAAGTATTTAGGAGGAAACAAAAAATGAGCTTTCTTCATGCACAAAACAACATAGTAGGGGAGCAAGCATTCAGTTTAATAAGAGTTCAATGCAAACATGAAATGTGTGTATTTGGCTCTGTGTGTGTGTGTGTGTGTTTCCAAAGAAGACTGGGATTATGTGATTTTGGGCTTAATCACACAGTAGTGATAAAATGCTTAAAATTCCTTCATTGTCCGCAGACGTTCGCTGTTCTCTCAAGTATTCAGCCATAGAATTCCATTAAAATTCCTCCCTCACAAAACTAAATTCATTTCAGACTTGATGCATGATATTTCATATTATTTTGATGTTTTGGAGTCCATAAAATTAAAAAAAAACAACTTTTACACAACATATAATATGATATAATATGATATGATATAATACAATACAATACAATACAATTAGGGTTGTCAGTTGATTAAAATATTTCATCTAATTAATTACATGATGTGTTGATTAATTATTCAAATTAATCGCAAATTATATTCGGGTGTGAAAATACCCCCAAAAGATTATTTAAAGCTATTTTTGTGTTAAATGAGAAAGTATCAAGCAGACATTACAAACTGTAGCTTTAGAAAGAAATATTTGATTTGATTTAACATAAAATTTATTATACATAAATGTGTAGGTTACAACAGCTTAACAAACTATGGAACATAAAAGAAGATAATTTGAGAAACATCTCAGTTTTTTTTTTTTTTTTTCATTCATGCAATGGAAGTTAGTAATTAGTAACCAAAACGGCTTCGTTACCAGCAGTCTTTAAAACACCTTCTTTTATGTTCCACAAAAGAGAGTCATTCAGGTTTGAGTAAATGACGACATAATTAATTTTTTGGGTGAACTATCCCTTGAAAGTTTTTTTCCCCTTTTGTTTTAACGGCCAGTGCATTAACTGCGTTAAAATATTTGAATCACGTTTTATCATAACTAATTCATTAAGTTAACATGTTAAACTGACAGCCCTAAATATAATACAATATAATATAATAGTTGACACTATTGTTGAGAAAGTCACGTGTTTGCCTTTCTTTCTTTGAAAGCACCACCTTTCTTCTATTGGTGATTCAAAGAAAACTTGTTTAAGCTGACTTGTCTGTTTTGCAAACAGAAGCAAATGAACCTTGTCTTTGTTCGGTTTCTGTAATTGGGACGAATGTTTGCATAAACTTGCCATGTTTTGCTTGTGACGTATGTTAATGTTTACTTCTCATTGCTTAAAACAACATAATTAGTCCATTTCTACAATATAAAAATCAAAGCAAACATGCATGTTTGTAAATGCAAAAGGCTGAAGTTGGTTAAAATAAGAAGACTGTGTTGCTCTTAACCAGCGGGGAAATGAGCTTTGACATGTCTTGACCTGACAAATGCATTAACTGCAGCTGATGTATTACTAATCTGCTGGAAATACAGCACTGCACAGAAATGTTTGGTTTTCACATTGAACGTCAATGGAATACACACACAAGTGTTCTGCGCTGCCTTAGGGAAGACGAATGAGATGAGAGCTCTGTCTTGAGGCTATAACACACAACCTTAAAGGCAGCAGGTTCCTGATCTGAACTCAACCCTGTAGTTTCTGAATCCAGAAGAGTGCAGAAACTCCAGCTGAACGGTTTACGACATCACATTGATCTCTTCTGAAATAATCGCTACGGTGTAGGTGGAAGTGAAAAAATAGGTAAAAGTTTGCAAACGTACACATACGCACACCCACACACCCACACATGCACAAAGCATCGGTTGTGTGCTTTCAGTTCTCACAGAACAATACCATCTTGCTGTAGGGTGGGAAAGAAATCATATGGTGCTTTCGCAACTCTGTAATTTGATCGTAGCAAAGAAAAATGCAAATTACATTTCTGTTTTGCTTCCAAAAATTTAGGAAACACTGTTGGTACATAAACTAAACTGATGTCAAAGGTCTGTTTAATGTCATTTGTCATGTGCTAGTCAATGCAGTGCTTCTTTTATGACACCTCTGTTTAAGTTGTGACTTAAGGAAACTAAAGTGTGACACTCCTACATGAAACTAGAGACACGCACCTCTCCGGGCCGAATCTCTGTTCATGTGCCACACTAATGTTCCTGTTACCTCATTTATCACCATAGTAAAGCAGCATGTCAGAGCGATGCCATTATAGATGCCAAGCATGAAACCAAAAGCATGCCACTGTCACATCTGATTCATTGCGGCGCTGTTTTGTTTTTCGGGTTTTCCACAACAGGGCGATGACACCACAACCTGCTGTTCATATTTGGGTGATGACAGCCTCAAAAGCTGTTTGGAGAACCCATGAGGCCTACGGTCCTAAAAAATGGCTGTTGTTTGGAAAAATCAGCTGGGATCCCAAACATCAAGTGATTCCAACAAATTTGAGCCTGTCTCATTGTCTTTTTTTCCCCACTGTACACTGTATTGTTTTCCACTCCAAATGCCTAAAGATTCTTAAATCAATATACATTTATTTGAGAAGCAAAATTACATGAGACAAGTTTTATGAGAATTTGCTAAAAAATTAAGGGTTTATGGTTAAACATAAAAGAAATAATTATAAAAATCAACTTTAAACAAAAACAGATATGTTAATTGTGTATTAAAACATGGTTTCCCTTTGAATTAAGTATAAACTCAGTTCATTTTGTTCCTTTCTCAGAAAAAAAGACTTTATATCTTTAATTTGCATCTTAAGAAAATGTATCTTGATTTAAGGATTTTTAGATATTTGGGTCTTTTTTTTTTTTTTTTTCCAGTGGATTCAGCATTTAATGCCATGACGTTATGACTTTCTGCTTTGATTCAAGATCTTAATTTGTGAAATGCGATTTAAGATCTTTTAATACTTGCAGAAACCCTGTTATCGTTCTTGTTGTGAATGGGCCTTTGGAGGCAAGAATGCTTTTGATTCCCTATGCTTCTCGTGCATGGCTTACCATCAGCTCCTTTGCTCTTACTACGTTGACACCCGCTGATATTTACCTCAAGATTAAGACAAATCTACAAACCAATATGTGGGAACCTCAATGCTTTGGTGTGTAAACAGTTGTGACCTACCAACCGTGGTTTCATGGAACACAACACCACACTAGACGTATTTACTGTGTCTTGTTTCTTTCTGCAATGCATTTTTCACTACTCACCATATCCAGGAATGCCTTCGGAACGGGAAATTGTTGACGTGCATCATTTTTTTCTCCCTTCCTGTGTAATTTCGGCCGGTCTTCATTTAAGCGAAGGTGTGGTTCGGGTTGGCTCCTCTCTCTCACAAATAAATAACTCTTACGCCGGCCTCGGGATAGCCATTATACAACCCTACTTACATGCCTCCACTGAAACCCGCTCCAAGCATCTCCGAAACAAGAAGTCCGCTTGGAGCAACGAAGAGTACATCTTCTTGGTGTGCTATTCCACAAAAGAGTCTTGAGAAGACACCTCGCCCATTTACAAACGTAGACAGTGTGCGTAAATCAAATTTTAAGGCAAGAAAATGGCATGTTAGGAAAAACTCAAGGGTTAAGGGGTTGTTCCGTAGTAGTAGAGCAAAAATAACAAACACAGAGCAGAACGAGGGTCCTTCCGCTGCCTTTTGTGTGGGATTTGAAACTCACTGTGGTACATCCTCATCGTGAAGTCTCGGCATTAATAACCGTTTTGGGAAATCGCTTCATTTGGACGTCGGAGATGCACGGCGATGCCCCAAGGAAAGCCAAAGGTGCATGCCGTCCCTTTCTGGTGCAGACAGCCCAGATGCCATGGAGAGACAGGTCCGATTCAGTAAGTCCTGGAAATTTCCCCCCCCCCAAAAAAAAGAGTAAGCACTCCGCTCCTGTCAAGCACCACGTAAGCTATTGATCCTCTTAGTGCGGACAGCTCTGATTAATTCAGCGGTGTTTGCTGAAGGAATGGGTGGAGTAGCCATAGGGGATGAGATGGAGCGAGGCGAGCTGGAGAAGAGAAAACACACAGAGTGTCACCTCAGGGTTGTCGGTGTTCCTGCGTCTTCCCGTCTGGTCCTGGCCATCATCACATGAAGGTAGAGTTGGCAGGCGGTGACAGCGGTCAAGGTGCTGCAAGAATCCAATTAATGCAGTGAAAGCAGCACATGCTAAACCTCTTGACAATCACTTGTCTTCCTTACCGGAGGGTTTCTCTTTCTCCGTCTCACTCACTCTCTTCCCTCTCTGGCCAATACAGCAGTTCCCGGTTCTTTTCCTGAGACCGTTTGCTCTCTCTCTCTCTGCTGCAGCGCCAGCTCTGGGCTGTTCAGGGTGTGTGTGTGTGTGTTTGGGAGAGACTGTGTGACTCGCTGTCTGTGTGTGAGCGTCAAGGGGCCCCACAAGGGAAACTCTGACTGGCCGACAACACACAGAGCTAAATAAAGCACACGCCTGACAGCTGGAAGAGCCTGTTTCTGCAGCAAGGTATTAAAGCTGATGATAATATCTCAAAGGTCAGGAGCAATGACAATGATATGACAACAAAGAAAAGAGTTAAGAAGATATACTGTAAGACAATATTGTCCTACAAGCATGCTCAAACATAACCTGGGCTGCTTAGGGTATAAGGTACGAGAACAAAACACCATGTTTGCATTAGAAACGCCCCACGGGAAAGAAAAATCATAATAGAAATCTCTTTTATATCTTTAGAATATCTCTTAGATGACATTAGGAGGCAAATTTTTTCCCTGAGAAAAAGATCTCAGGTTTCTCCTATATCGGTGTTGGATTTCTCATCTCAAATATTTCTCATCAGTATTGAGATAAACAGTTTTGGACATTTTCTATTATATTCAATGATAAAATCATACACAGGATTTTGTATCTCTAGAAATTCCTTCTGCATGGTACCAAGAGAGCAACTTGAGAGTTTTCTCCTGAGAAAAAGACCTTGGTTTCTCCTAAAAAGTTTTAGAAGAGAGATTGATAACTGTCAAACTTGAATTATCATATCAAAGTCAGAAATCTCAGTGCGATCTCAAATATTTCTCATTCGTTTCTGCCCAGATCAAATGATATGAGCTGATATTGACATTTTCATTCAAAATCTCTGCAATGCACGCTATATATGAACAGCTGATTCATTTGTGTCTATCTGATGAGAAACATCTGAGACAAAGTTAATACGTCAATGAAAAATTTGAAAACTCTCAGCATTAACACTAAGCACAAACTGTCATTAGCATTAGCGCACACTCAAGATACTAGTGGCCTTTTAGGACAAAGACAAAACGGCCTGTCTTAAAGAATTACAAATGTTGCCCAAATAAATACCTTCAATACTTCTTCCTGTTCAATTTTCCCCAGGACACAAGTATAAAATTGAGAACTTTTTGGATTTTCTGCATCTCTAACAATAATAATAGTGATCAGGCATGTGATCAGCTAGAGCCAAAAAAAAAAAAAAGAAGGAAAATCTGACCACGCTCCAAGCCATGCCCACAAACCACACCCCCAGCACTTAAAAATATATAGTTTAGCTCATTAAAATATATATTATATTGTAATAATACATACTATTGTCCTGTAAAAAATAAAAAGCAGCATTTAACAATCATGAGAACAATATAATATGATATATTATAATAAAGTATTAATAGAATTGCTATCATTATTAAAAGTACCTGCCAAAAGTTTGGAAACATTACAATTATTAACGATTTTGAAATAAATATCTTCTTCTCATCAAGGCTGATTTTATTTGATCACAAATAAAGCAACAAAAAAAACGGGTAGATTGAGAAATTTTTCTGGACTCCTTTTTAATGGTTAAATCAAATTGTATTAATCAAAAAGCATGTCTGATAAATTAAAATCTTGAAACTTAAACAATTTAACATCAATTTATTAAAAGTTAAACAAAAAGCTCCCCTAATATAATGGCAGGGGAAACACTGACACCTCTTTCATGAACGTTTACTTCAGCTGAGATTTGTTACATAAGCTCTGTGGCCTTATATCACATGCAGCAGAGGCTCAGTATTTACTTATTAAAACCTCAGTGTAGCTCAGCGCTGGGCGTAAATGTCACTTTGTGTTTTCTGCAGTCAAGCGAGAGCCTGATGCCCACAGTCACTTCAGATCAATGTGAACACACAAACCGCACAGAAGCGCCGGAGAGCCGCAGTGACCCCAACCGCTCTGCAGCACCACGCAGCCAGCATCTTACCAACACACAGCACAGCTTTCCTTCATCTCTCATGCAAACATCAAATTGTAGCTTGAAGTCATTAAACTAAAGTCAAGTTAGCTCTAAGAAAAAAGCAAATAGCTACACTATAAAGCTATATAAAATGGGAGCAAATCATTTAATAGATAATGAAATATGATTTTTATATGACGATGATGATTATTATTATCATTATCCAGCAGAAAGAAAACAACGCTATATAAAATCTTAGTAAATTATTAGATCATTTATTATTCCCCAGAGAAGACCTTTGCATTAATACATTCTATTATATTATATTACATTATATATTTTGAACTAAAAAAGAAACACTTTTTTTTTTGGAAACTTGTTTGGGAAGACCACTGGTGATTCTGGATGAAACTGTTAATTGAAGTAAGTTGTCTGAACACCGCAATTTGCTGAAATAAATCAGACTTGTCCAACTTCTATTTCAGTTCATGCCTAATTTGGCTAAATATTTGCCTAAGTGCACCGGAAATACTTGACGAATTGCTAAAATGTGCATTTTTAGGGAACAGCTTATGACCTAGGGTGAAGCTCGTAATAGACACTATCCACCTCTCCTGTCCTTCCTCAGGGCCCAGAGAACGGTCCCCCCTGGGTGGAAGCACTGAAGATAAAGAGGAACATATTTCCTGCTGAAGGCCCTCATGGCGCTATCTGCTGCTGTAGTACGTCTACAATCTACAACCCTCAGTAGGGCCTCTGCCTATCACCCATCCTCTGCCTGCAGGAACACGGCCTGATAACACAACTACACACCAGCACACACACACCCATCAGCTAAACTACTCACATTTCCTCTCTGACTCTCTAAGGGAGGGACTTTCATACAATGCTCAAACGTTTGGGGTCGGTATGATTTTTTTCTTCTGCTCACCAAGGCAGCATTTATTTAAAGGGGTCATAGAACACCTCCAAAAAATAATATTTTTATGTGCATTTGGTGTAATACAATGTAGTTATGTGGTTACAAGAAAAAGAAAAAAAAAAAAAAAAAAAACACTTTTACACGTTTTACATTATTTTATCTCCTCTATGCCCCACCTTTCTGAAACGAGTCGGTTTTTGACAAAAG
>SCHK01385761.1:0-20021 GCA_004124795.1 Poropuntius huangchuchieni | reverse complement strand
TGGAATTACTTTGTCTACGTCTTCGTCTGCCTGCCTGCCTGGCTGCCTCGACATAACCGTGACAATATGTGTGTTTGTGAGTATACAGACTCACACACAATAACAGGTGAAATTTAGCCAAAATATGGCCTGCATATATATATATATTTAGTATGTTATTTAAAAAAAAATTAATTTGTCATTTATTCACTTTCTTTTGGTATTTCTGATTTCTAATTCATGATATTCTTTCTATCGAAGAAGTAATGCATTATAAAATCATGTTAAGTTAAACTCTCAGATTTTGAATCCCCACTGTATACACATTGTGGGAGTATAAAGTCAAGACCAGCTTTAGAAGGAAAAATGGAGAAAGGAAGTATTAAAAGCGCTAAAGGGCATGTTCGCAAAAAGAAGTAAAGATGTAAAGCTTTTGGCGAAGAGATAGACTGGATTTGTTGACAGTCAGACAGATGGTCTCTTGATTCCAGTGTGTATCTCAGCATTTTTTTCTTTTTCCCAAAATTGTCAGGGCTCCTGTGTCTTAGGGCCCAAAATTAATACTTACCAACTGTCAAATGCAAGAAAAAAAATTGGCTTTGGCAAATAAATAAAACCAGTTGGACAGTCATTTTATAAGGAATTGCAACAAAGTACATCGTGCTCCTTTTCTATTGCATGGTTCATTCTCCTACTTCCATTTACTATTAACTGATCCTCTATTCTCCCCTTGTTCCTTTCCTAAGTTACACACAAAAGACAAATTAAAAATCCAACTCTTAACATTGCACCTATGGCTAAGTGGAAAGTTGCTCAGTGGCGCGCCATCATTACAGCTGCTGATGTATGGAGGCTTTCACTGCTATCTGGAACGGCTACAGAGCACAGGGCTGACCTCCATGAACTGTGCTGTAATCAAAGTCAGCCATGTGTTACTGCAAAATAAAATAAAGATGTTAGTGGTTGAAGGAATCCCCTCACTTTTATCGCCCTCAGAGGGATTGTTTAGCACTGTGTATGTGTCTATGGGAATGAGTAATGCCACTGTGGCAGCCGCTCAAGCCCTGCACTCGAGGAAGAAGGCCGCCTGCTGCTGTGGTCATGGTGGCGGGTGATGGAGGCTTGATAAAGGAGATCAGAAAAGACTTTTGTTTTGGCATTTGGTTGCTCTAAATCAGGCAGAAAATGACTAGTCTTGTTGCCGAGATGGTATGGTACACACACGCACATGGAAATTACATTCACTGAAACATGTCGGTGGAGATACCATTTACCCTGTTCATCATTAGTAATTGCTTTGTAATTAGTTTTTCCTTAAAATATCATAAGCAGTCTCCCTTTGCTCACAGTACTTCTTTAAATCTTTGTCATAATATTATCATTTCCACACCAGGCTCCCTGATTGATGGCGTCGCGCTCTAACTTTCCTGCCATGGATTATCTCAGCACCGTTTAAAATCAACTGCAGTTCTTACCACTTCCTTTGTTGAATAAAAGGGGGGAAAATCACTTTTCTGTTTCTCTGTTGCGAGTCCAAAAGAGAAAAATCCAAGTTGTGGTTCATTACATTCTTCAGGTTAATTTTAGGCCAACATCTAAATGATGAATGAGAGTTAGCTTCCTGTCAAGTCAGCTTTTCACTCCCTAACTATTGACTGAGAATAAATGTATCCAAAAATCAGACTCATTGAAGTAACCTAGCTGGTAAATGACTAATATAATCTAATTATTGCAGTCTTTTAGTTTAACAACTCATTTATATAGAATTTTTTTTCTTATTATTATTTTGTTATTTAAAAGGAATAGATATATTACTGTTTTTTTTTTTGTTTGTTTTTTTACTTTTGAATGTACCACCTTTTTTGTTTCTATCATCACACTTTGAAAACCTCTGATTTAGATTTCTTTAGATATATTTCACACTGAGAATGATAAATAAGCTGATCATAATTTACCCACCTACATATATTTTATTTTATGTAGTTTGTGTGTGTGTGTGTGTGTGTGTGTGTGTGTGTGTTTTTTTAAAGGAAATATTTCACCCAGAAATGAAAACTGTCATTATTACTTCACCCTATTTTTTTCTTTGTTTTTGTTTTTCTTTGTTTTTGTTTTTTATTTTTTATTTTTATTTTTTTTATTTGCTTTGCTTATTTTTATTTTATTATTATTATTTATTTATTTATTTTTTGCTGTTTTGTTTTTGTTTTGCTTTGCTTTATTTTTTTTTGCTTTGCTTTGCTTTGCTTTGCTTTGCTTTGCTTTGCTTTGCTTTGCTTTGCTTTGTAAAGGCATAGTTCGCTCAAAAACTTATGCAAGACACAGAGAGCATTTTACACACAGAGTTAAACAAGATATGAACATTAATAAGGGAAAAACAGTACTGTGTGATTACATCTCTGGAGACTGTTGGAAGGTCATCTGCCAACAGTGTGGTTTCACGGACGGTTACTTGCATTGTTGGACAAAATCTCTCACCAAACCTACAAAAGAGTGAACTACAATATGTGTATCCGTTTAACACAAGAAGAGCATGTTGAAGTACTTTGTGGAAATTCACTTCAGCATTTGATGTGATAAAGCCATATGTGATGAAATTCTTCAGTTAATGAGCTTTTTGTTAATCCTAACAGGGGTTTTGCACATGGTCATCCCCACAGATTCAATAGCATATGTGCTGTAAAGAAGCATTGGGTGAAATTATGCCACTCATAAAGGCATTCTAGACATTGAGCCTGTTTATTGTGATCATGTGCTTTCTGTATAAATGAGAGATAGAACCAGGGCCTGGAGTTTGGACGCTGAGTTCTGGGAACTTATCCCTTAATACGATTTCATTAGTCTGTCTTGTTTTTCATATTTAACATATTTGCAGACAGCTTTATTTAGATCAGAAGTCTTAGTGGGGCTCCCCTCTGACAAAATTCACAAAACGGCGCCTCCACAAGTCCCCCATTCTATAGTTAGTTGCCAATTGGGAGTAACTCTGTTTATTTTACAGAGTCAGTATATTCCTGAATGTGTTATACTGAGTATACAGTATAATGAATTAACAGAGGCATAGCTGAGATGAAAAATTTGTTCTGTTATTATTCTATTACAAAAAGTTCACCAAGTTAAAGCGAATATTATTATTATATATAGTTGAAATGTAAAATGTATTCAAAGAAATAACAAACAGTTTTCCTAATGTAATTATGTCTTTGAATACAGTATATATATATGTAGTAATTTTGTCTTTGAGTCTGCTTGTATTCTGTAGTATATATTAATTTGATATTTTAAATTTGTCTAATTTTGTCTATTTTTTTTACTTGTTCCTATTTTTTTTACTTGTTCCTATTTTTTTACTTGTTCCTAAGTATGCACTTTGAATGCTTTTGATTTAGATGTTTTAGATTTAGACATCCATTAGCTGTTCCCAATTTTCTAAATGAATGAACTGTTCATTCCTTATGTGCTTTCTGTTCTGAACAGTTGATCAGTCGAAAGGACAAGGCCACCTTTGAAAAGCTTGACTTCCTGACGTCAAAAGAAGAGAATTACAACCGCATGAGAGAGTACATCAGGTCCCTCAAAATGGCCCCCTGCATCCCCTACCTAGGTACGTGTTATTAAAAGATCACATTTGTATAATGGCATTTTGTAGAATCTGTTCCTTCATATCACAACAACATCAAGCCAGAAATTTCTTGAGAGATTCACTGGCTTTGTAAAAAGTTTTTAATGCAGGTTTTTTTTTTATTAATAAGGCTATAACTAAAGCTGAAGATCCTTCCTTTAAATGGAAGAATAATTTGGGTCAGAGAAGGGAATGAGTCATGGCCCACTGGACCTAACCAGGCTTGTGATATTGACTCATTCAATTATTTCAGTATAATGGCTTTTTTTAGGTTCATTTTAAGTTGGCTGTGAACACCTCATTATATTTTTTTGGCTTTGTCTCAATTGCACTTTCTGTGGTGACCAGCAGAGGGGGTTTCAGTATACCGCTCTTGTTCAGTAACGATTGAGAAATGTGCCATCTCCTGTTTTAGGTGTCAACACAGGGAACAAAAATTACATTCATCAAAACGTTTCCGGGGTTTTTAGGATTTCTGCTTAAGCGCAAATGTTCTGTCACCATGCAATGCATGAACCAAATACTCTTTCTAGACTTTCTCTTTAGCCACTTCAGTGGCTTTAAACGGAATGTAGAGATGGAAAATACAATGAAATCATATTGTAGTGCTTATTTCCAAATTGGTAGCCCCTTTTTCTCTCTCATGAGTAGACGTCTGTCAGAGACTCTCATTGGATGTTGCAGAAGCCCAGTGAGCGATTAGTTACACACACATCAAGTCTCCTCTAAAGGCACTGACAGCACTTGAAATGGATGCCTCCCTCAGGATTGTCGCTCTCGTGGGGAACAGGATACAGATCCTTCACTCAATTACACTCTTCCATATTAGTCATCAGCAGCAAGCACCGTATTACTAATCCAGCTGTTAGCTGAGAGCCAGACTTGATCAGAAAAGGAGGCTTTACCTTTAGGAAGCTTTTTGTGTGCTTGGCTATCTTGTTTTTTACGAGATGCACTTTTTAAGATGTGGAAGTTTGATTTTAAACAGCATAACAGACCGTTCAGTATGTCATTGCCACATGCTTGAGTTCCAAACTCATGGTCACAAAGTTTTCCAGGTGCTCTTGTGTCATTGTGGTATGTGAATAACTAAAAGGCCGGTCAGGAATAACTTCAGACGGCTGTAACTCAAATCGTCTCTTGGTCTGTAACTTGTGGGCTGGTTCTTTTCTGGAAGTCTAAAATGCACAAACAGACAGTCACTGTCATTTCTAAGAAGGTAAACATGCGGATAGAGCTGCCGCATGCCATCTCGCTTCTCTCAGCCGCACACATCTTTCTCATTAAGCAAATTTCCTTTACATAATCCACATTGAGTGTCTGCTTCCACTTGGGCAGCGTGTCAGTAAACTGCGTCCCACTCAACAGAGGGCTTTCTCAGACGTCACTCAGCAGAAACCGCTGTACCTGGTGCCGGTAGCTTGTGGTTTAGTTGCAGTGAAACATATTCCCATTTCTGAGCAGCAGGCAGTTGAAACCGCAGGGACGGAAAGACTGTCTGACGTGGCTGAGGTTGTGCAGGCTGTCACTTCAAATCTGTCAGTTTCCACTGTGCTTCTCCAGTGGCCCTTTCCATTTCCCAGTGGGACAAAGGAAAAAGGAAATGAAATGGTTTGGGGTTTTGACAAACTCTCTTTTAATTCTTTTTGATGTATTTAGTAGAACTTGTATTATTGGTGTTGCTACAAAAAATTATTGATACATTTAGTACTTTTTTTACACTTGGAATAGAAGTTTATGAGAAAATTGCACAGCATCACATGTTGTATAATCTCAATTTTATTTATTTATTTTTTTCTTTGTTTGAAAATTTTGTTGTGATACTGTTTCGAAGGTATTAGAGCCATAACCTACCTGCTTCACTAACAACAGAAATGTGGAGTTTAAAAACTATTAGCCTTAAAGGGATAGTAAGGGGATAAAAATGAAAATTCTGTCATTAATTACTCACCATCGTCTCATTCCAAACCCATAAGACCTTCGTTCATCTTCAGAACACAAATTAAAATCATTTTGATGAAATCTCAGAGCTTTCTGACCCTGCATAGCCAGCAACACAACTACCACGTTCAGGGCCCAGAAAGGTAGTAAGGACATCGTTAAAATAGTCCATGTGACATCAGTGGTTCAATCGTAATTTTGTGAAGCTGTGAAAATAATTTTTGTGCTCAAAGAAAACAAAAAATAACTTTTTTGAAAGTGAACTTAATTTCGTTTCATCAAAAAATATCTTAATTTGTGTTCTGAAGATTAACGTAGGTCCTACAGATTTGGAACGACATGAGGGTGAGAAATTAATGACAGAATTGGACAGAAATGCACAGCTTTTTATTTTAAAGCTGCCGTCAAATTTACCATTGTTCTACGAATAATCCAGTCATTTCAGTTATTTGAAAATTACTGGTTTTAAAGTGACTTCTGTAACGAGCTGTGCTTCATACAAGTCTAAACAATTGACAACAGACAATGGACCTTTTTGCCTGCAGATTTTTTGCAAATGTGATCTTAAAGCATTAAAATAAATGTAATCATGTCACACAGATCTAATGACCTGGAGATAAAATAACTAATAAAAGCAAAGTCATGTATTTCTTTCTTTCTTTCTTTCTTTCTTTTAATTAATGTTAATTAAAATGTTAAATTTTTCATTCCTAAGGTACAATCACCTGCATTTAGATTTCCAACCATAGTGTAATTGCTCAACTCAATCCAAATGAGTGTAATTCAGCAGCAAGCCACAGATACTCAGTGTTGCTTGTTATATTTTTTAAATGAATTGCTTGTGCTTTTCACTTTTTACTTTGGCTTATAAACATGTCAGGTCAATATACTTACAGTAGGAACCACTACAGCTATAGTAGACCAATGTTCAATCCATTCACAGACAAAGCCTGTAGCTGTACATCCTTTATTGCAACAGTTTGACAGTACTTGGGGAAATCAGTTACACTTACAGTATATTACAAATGACACATTATTTTCAACAATATTACGTTTGTATGTACATAAACATGTTGGATTTTTTAACACCAACAGCTAATTTACACAGTAAATACAGTTTAGATGGAGCAATTGATGACTGTTTTAAGATGTGTTTTTTAATGTTTAATTATGCATTAAATACAGCATTATATGAATTTTAAACATGATATTCCTGAAATAAATTATGAGTCATTCATCTCATCAGGAAATATATATTCTCATAGCTTTGAATAAACTAGAAAAGCATAAGCTATTTATCACTGGATTGGATGTCCTGTGTCTTAGTTGTAACAATGAATGAGTACTGATCAGAGTTATTTTCTAATATTTTATGGCCTATTTAACAAATTATTCTAAAAAACAGACAACAGATTCACAATTGCACTGTATATTTAAAGAAGAACGGGTTTCATTTGATTTGACTGAACTAGAGTGAAAAGGAACATCATGGTTATGACTTCCTAGTGACAATTATTGTAAGGGAAACTGGACAAAATAGCTTGCAATAGTTTTAAATAGCTTTCTTTTGTAGTCCCTGACAATTTGGTGTTTCTTTTCAAATAACATCAACCAAGACACTGTTTGTCCTTTTGCCACATATCTTATTTAACTATGTTACACAGAAAGCCAAGCCTCAGTCTAAATGAATTGCACTTTATAGGGTGAACAAGGACCGTTGGGGAGCAGTTATCAGTTCATTCCCTGTGTTTATGTGCTGCTCAGTGGAAGGTGTTGGGATTGGGTCGAATCATCATCACAACCTTCTTGAGAGAGTAAGCACCTCCTCTGAATTCAGCCCAGTACACGCCGTCCTGATAGCGGCTGCGGTAGTGACCTCCTCTGTACCACACGCCATTCAGATTTGAGTGGGCACAGGCATTATACCACCAGCCTCCTTTTTGATAGTGGGCACAGTTGCCTAAGAAAAAAAAATCATGTTTTTTGGTAAGATGTGTATGGGTCAATAAATAAATGATCAAATCGAACAGCTAAATTTTACTGATACCTGTGTATACATCATGATCTCTGTCCAGAGTGGTGAACTGCTTCCCGTTGTGCCAAGTTAGGGAGTCACCGGCGTTGCCGTGGTAACGGCCCACCCTGAGCCTATAGAAGTCGCTCTCAGGTTCAAGACGGAAGCTTGCATACTCTGCAAATGTCTTGCGTCCAGACCAGTCCTCTAAGGTGACCAGCAGCTTGTAGTTCCCTTGGCTGGTTATCCAGTATATGTTCTCCAGACCCAGCCAATACTCTCCATCGATGTTTCCAAAGCCTTGCTGTAATAAAACAGAGGAGCGCCTGCCATTGAGTATTTGATAGACCAAGTAAAATATTTCTTTTAGTGTACATTACTTGCACACTATGTTATTTTGTCATGTCCTTGATAGGCATCTTTTGAGCCAGTGAAGCACTTGTAATTCAGGTTTCCTTGTGTTTAATACTGTATCTGCAGGGCTTTGAAGACCTGTTTGTTTTGTATTTGGCAAGGGTTCAAATGAAGTTTTTTCAAATTCTCTGAACTTACAGTAATTCCGTTGTACACTTTGAATAAGAACTCTAAACGCATTATTGATTCATCTGTATATTACTTACTATATATGTCATACATAAAACATACATATAATTTGTTCAGTAAGTTTTTATTTGCATTGAGGCATTTTAGCACAGTGTGGTAGTTTCTGCTTGGCATATGTTCCTCATTAAACCTCTTTAAGTGTGTGGCTCTGTATATAAACTGCCATACGGTTTAGTTTATGTAAAGAGTTATAGACGTAAAAGGTAAAACGTAAGCAAGTTGTTACCACAGAAACATAAATTTACTTGTTTGTTGAATTTACCACCATTGGTAAAGGAAGGCATATATCACCTTTGAGATATCGTATGTTTATTTTTACTGCTCATTTCCCCTATTTTTACACTTATCAGCCAGAACATATAATAAATGTAGTAATATATCGTCCAGAATTGGTTCACCTTATATGTCTCCCAGTTTCTGAAGAAGTTGACGGAGCCATCCATTCTTCTCTGGATGACCGTCCAGCCGCCAGGATCCTGTCTTTGGTCGCACCACACCTGCATCAGTTTGTTGGTGTTCTCCGGCTTCACCAAGTGCATGCCACTATTAGTGTGACCGTCCTCCAGAGCCTCCAGACAATCCTTCCAGGGACCTAGAAAAAAAAAAAAAAAAAGTCATTGAGAATTTACNNNNAGCCTCCAGACAATCCTTCCAGGGACCTAGAAAAAAAAAAAGTCATTGAGAATTTATCCCACAAGATGTACAGTATCCCCCTTATACTACATTCTCAGAGAAGTTGTATTTTTTATAAAGAAAGCCTCCTGCCTGTTGCTGGCAGATCTCATAGTTGGAATATGACACTGTGATGGTCAGAAATACTCTTTGGCTTGAAGAGAAATTCAGGTACAAAGCTGAAGCAATTGTATAATCAAAGGAAGTCATACTCAGGATCCCCCTGTACGCCTTTCTCAGTTGCATCTACTCCCGCTAAGTCTCTTGTTCTTCCGTGGCACAGCTGGAAAAGCTCTTAACGTAAGAAGAGGATTGACCTTGGCTGCCATTCTGGCCTGGGAAGTTGCCTCTGCTGTTCCAGCCAAACATAACGCTGGCACGGACGCCAAAGAAAGACCCATTTGATAAATAATGCAGTAGCAAGTAGATTAGCGAGCACTTCCAAAGTTCCCTGGGCATAGAGCAGTGTTTTTATAGGGACGTGTCAAAAACGGCTCCAATTTTCATAGTTTTCCAATGAGAACCAGAAGAATATCCATAATTTAGCTGTCTTCAAAATCATTCCCTGATCCAAAGATTTTTTTCCCCACTGATCTTCTTTTTTAAACAGTAAACACAGGTTTATTCACACCCTTGTGGAAAAAAAAAACATCTTAAACCAGACTAAGCTGGTCATCTCCTAGCCTGGGCACTAAACCAGCTTGGGAGGAAGACCAGCAAAGGAGCTTGTCTAGGCTGGTTCATGCTGGTTTGGTGTTGGTGTACCAAATGGAGCAGCACAAATATGCTATTCACTAGCAAAACCTTACTGGTTAAGCTGATTATAAACATTACATTGGCTTCACATGATGATGTTTTCAGTAGTGAAAGCAGTCAAGCTTAAATAGAACCTGAGACTTAAACTCTTGAAGCAGATGATCTCACACGTTCCATTATTGTTTGTGTATTTTAACCGTGCTTTCCTTGCTGTCAGATCTGACAGACAGCCTTTTAGTTATGCTTCGTAGTTATAGTTAGACATCTCAGCCCCAAAGCACTTCTGAGGCCTTGTGGTTTACTTACAGTAGTCTGGAATATTTTAGTGTTTACTCTCATCTTGTAGCTTATAAAAAGTAGGCCTAATGCCCGACGGCTGGCCCTCACTCACAGCCACTCCAACCCCTTCATGACTCTGGATGGTACATTTACAAATGAGCTGGCTGTGTCTTGTACCAAAACGTAGGCAGGACTTTGCGCCAGTCAGTTTCACTTGTAGCAGTACTTATAGTTAACACTCTTATAATTTAGATATTTTTGGCTGCATTTCTGATAACAGATCCCAGACCGCTGGTTACATAGCCTCCAGTACGCACAGTCCACTGAGCCGGGTTGTGTCTGTGTTTCTGAAATCTCTTTGGCTGGCTGATTTTCACTGCATGCCAGAATAGGAGCCATCACACTACCTGACAAATTTAAGATAACAACACAGACGGAGCTCATTAGCCCCTTACCGTGAATAAAACTGAATCCATTCCAACATTCCCAGTCCCAGGAGGAGCATATTAAACAGCTTTTTTTATTAGGTCAGTAGAATTTTTTTTTTTTTTTTTTTTTAATCTCATTAGACAAGCATCACATAGACTTAACACATTTAGACATCTGTTATTACAGTATATTATATCATATGTGTTTATTTAATTCTTATTATTAGTAGTAGTAGTTGTGGTAATAGTATCATTAATAACAATAAATAAGTAAATAAAAAATAATATTTAAAATGAGTGATGTGTAATATATAATACATATTCAGTAATGTTTTTGTATAACATTAACATTATATAACATATAATTCAACATTTAAAAAAAAATTCATTACATAGTAAGCCTAAATTTTTTTTTTAACAATAAGATTTTTAATGATTTTTTTTGTTTTGTTTTTTTTAAGAATTCTCTTCTGCTCACCAAGTCAGCATTTTTTAATCAAAAATACAGCAAAAGCAGTAATATTGTGAAATATTTTTACTGTTTAAAATAACTGCTTTCTATCTGAATATATTTTAAAATTGTATTTATTTAAAATGTATTTCATTTATTTAATTTTTAAAATTTAATTTATTCTTATCATGATTATCATTATTATTATCATGATTATCATCAATATTTAAAACAGTTCAGTACATTTGTTTTAGAATTATTTGATGAATAGAAGGAAATTATAGAATGTAATACTTTTATTTAGCAAGGATGCTTTAAATTGATCAAAAGTGATTATAAAGGCACTTATAATGTTATAAACGATTTCCATGTCAGATAAATGCTGTTCTGAACTTTCCATTTATCAAAGAAACCTGAAAAAAACTACTTAGATGTTTACAACATAATAATAATAATAATAAAAATAGACTTATTAAAAAAAAACGTTAAAAATCTTACTGCTGAAAAACTTTTGATTTGGTATTGATCATTGATGTAGAAGGATTGTACTGTTTCTGTCAGATCTTTGAACCTCAATCTATTTCTATTATGCAAACTTCATTTGTATTCTGTATCAGAGGCTGTATCAATGTTTTGTGCTAAATTCCGAGCAAATTTTGTTTCTGTACATGAAAAGCACCTCACTCCACATTCTTTGCCTCATTATCTTGGAGCCACCAATGCCTTGCTCTCCCTTGGAGAAGTCTGCTTGTCAGCAAATTAGAAGCTTCTTTTAAGCTCCCTTCTGTTTAATTGCTTGTAGAACATTTTAACCATGGAAACTTGCCACTTAATGCAAAATTAGTGCCAAAACAAGAAATTAAGACAGGAACAAAACAGAATAGCTGAGAGCAGGTTCAAATGTATCATTTGTTTCTAATTAGAACAGTGGTATTATTAATGAGTAGATGAGTCATTTTTAAATTCCTGTGACATTTGCTGTTTTACAGTGACTTTACAGTGGTTTACTTGTTCAGGGGGCTTTATGGAGATACGTTTAGACAAAGGCAGCTGTTATGTCTGGCAGACAAATGGACAAAGTTTTGATTAGGTGTGTATGAGAGATGGAATGAGAGACATTGTGAACAAAAACAGTCTAATGGCCGACAGTGGAAAGAAAATCGGCTTTTCGCTACAAAGATTGTAGCTAACGTTCACAGAGATAAATGAGGTGTTGAACTAGAGATGAACACGAATCCATCAAGTGAAGTGAACTTTAGAGGAGATGTAGTATGGTAGGAAGAAGGAAGGAAGGGGAAACCGAGAGGCCTTACAGATTTTCAGTGCTGTGGCTCATGTTAAAACAACTTGGCAAATCCATCAGCAGACTATTTCTCAGGAAGACCCAGACCTGATAGAGCTCAGTGTTTGCGTGGGATGTCTGGGTCGCGCATGTCTGGTAACACTGGAATAAATGACTTCATTTCAACAAAGTGCTGCTTCCCTCCCAGCCCTGCTCTTTCTCCAGTCATCTTATTTCCTTTTTCATCAGTACACCTTTACTATCACAACCAATTCTGTTTTTTGACAGATAAAGCCTTGTATGTGTGCAAACAGCAAAAAACACGCACAACAAATTGGATCTTTTAACATCCACTTAGGGCCACTTTCATATATTGTATGGTTCTAAAATCTTAAGGTGCTTTATATAATTAAAGAAATTAACATTAATCAAGATATAATAACGAACTACCATACACATTTATACACATTTATAGTTTAAATGCAGCCTATGATGGCTCATCCTTATGCCGTTTCCCATCTCAGCTTAGACTTTTTGTGACAGTCTTCTTTCCTTCACTTTTTTTTTTTTTGTGCTCAATCCAGAATCTTTCTCCATTTCCTTCCAGAGCTCTTTTCGTACTGTAGTCCCATTGTGAAAGCTTGACTCTCATTGAGGAGAGTTTGTGTAACCTTTCTCTATTAATGCAGGCAGACCTAGCCAGGAAATTGCTCATGTCACCAGATGGAGTAGAAATATAGCCACTGAAAGATGCCTTTTTCATTTTCACTGTCTTAGTTTAAATAATAAATAGACAAAATATATGTTGATTTCGTTGTGGATGATATAAGCAAAACAGTCTATCATGATATTCTTATAATATTGAATTGCATTATGATAAGCACTTTAAAGAAGTGATTAAAAACAGAGAAAAAATGGATTTAGATAACGAAGCATAAGTATTCATTAAAATCAAACAGTATTTTTACCAATAATAAAACTTTTCTACATTATTTATCCCTCAAAGTTAGGCTTTTCATTTACTTCTCATTTACTTGATCTTACTTTCGTTTAAGATCATTAAAAGCATGTAAAATAAAATGTAACATTCATTCTGAAACTGATGAATTTTATTAAATTGATCATAAGTTTTTGTTGTCCATGTTTAACAATGCCACCCATGGGCATGACTCAACACAAAATATTGTTTATGATATTCATCATCTGACCAGATTAACAAACTAGATGTTGGCATTTCAAAGCTGAGACAACAACAGATGCTTTATTGTCATGACTCTGTGTGGGAGCCGCTATGCAGAGAAAATTTGAGATGAATGAACTTTGATAGGCAGTGCTTAATAATGATGGACTGTGAGAGAAAATTGGCACTGAAAACCACACAAGGATAAGAGACATCAGATGGAAATATCACGCTTTAATGTCAATAACTATTTATGTTGCTTCTGACATTTCTGTATGAATTTTTCTATTTCAAAAAGTTACAAGTCTTGGATGTCTTTTTAGACCTCATTATAAATGTCTTTACTGTCATTTTCAATCAATTTAATGTGTCTTTGCTGAATGAAAGTATTAATTCCTTTTACAGAAAATCTTACTGGGCTCAAACTTTTAAAGGACACGCTTGGTGGTTTCTGTAGGAAAGTTTTGTAAAGCCTATACTCCATTTCCTCAAAATGCAAGTATTTTATTCTCATTTCAGTTTTTCCCTTCAAATAGTACATGAAATACCGGAGGAATGAAGCTGAGACTCACCGGAGGGTTTGTTTGTAGTGGACGGGCTGTGAGTTCCTCCTGGCATGGTGGGAAGAGGAGCAGGAGGCACTTTGAGGTTCTGATCGCTCTGGATCTCGTTGGTGATCTGGTTGTTACGGCTAAAGGTTGACGGCTGGAAGGGTTTATTGAGGGGTGGTGAGGGTCTGGGTTGAGGTTGAGGTTGTGGTTGGGGCTGAGGTTGGACCGGTACCCTTGGGACCACAACCGGTGGTCCCCTCTGACACTGCGCCTCGAGAAGGGCAATGAGAGCTGACTGGTTATTGGCCAGTGAGGCGAGGTGCTGATACTTATGCTCCAGATCTTTATAGCGGTTTGTAAGCTGCAGCATCTCGGAGGTCTGGTTGAGGATCTTGTTCTCCAGTTGAGAGAGCTCCAGCGCATTGTCCCTCTTGCGTATGATCTCATGCAGCAGCTGCATGTATAACTGCGTCACTCGGGAATTCATATTACGGGACTCCTTGCGCAAAAGCTTCACCTCATTGACGATGCCCCCATCGACTTCTACAAGCTGCTGCAGAGTCTCAATTTGTCTCTTCTGCTTGTGCAGCTCAGAATTGAGGAGTTCCAGCTCCTGCTTATTGACACGGTTCTCCAGCACGGCCTCAGGCTCCTTGGAGTTCACACAGATGGCTCCCGTAACCTTCTGCTGGGGTACGATGAAGGTGTAGGAGCACTTGTCTTGCGGCGGAGGCTCGGGGGCCCGCCGTGTGCGAGAGGTCGACAGGAATTCAACCTCGGGACCTTCATCACTGCTGTCAAACTGCTGAGTGCTGCCCTCCGTTTCAGGAAACTGTCCACTCGCCAAGAGCAACACCACCCATACTAGCGCAGGAACATCCATGACCACACACCCCTGTGAATTACATGAGCGGAGAAAAAAATGTTTTTATTTATTCATAAATATGTTTTTTAAAACCATAGTTTGGCATGATCTTAAGATAAAGGTTAACAAAATTGCATCACTCTTGCTTAATATATCACTACACTATTTACAACAGACAAAGAATTTTTTACCAGCGAAACTGAAATTTCACAAATGTGACTGTACCTTAAGAAGCTCACCCATGTCTTCTTTACCCTTAAATGCATACCTCGGGTCTTTAGCGACCCGGGACATCATTCTCTACCCTCTCCCTCCTTCATTTTTTAAAGTTAGACATCAGCTTTCTTAGTATTCCTCAATCTATTCATTGTAAACAATATAAAAAGAAAAAAATAGTAAAATATTAAAGAGTGCCTGTTTTCTTATTCATTTTTTGTAAAAAGTGTATAGGGAGACCCAAGGTAAGTATTTTTTTCCGCGCGTATATATTTACATATCTGATGACTCATTAAGTGCAGTGCACCTTAATTCCTCAGGGTGGCACTGTTTGATACACAATGATGATGTGATGGTTTGACTCATAACTACCGCAAGTGTAAAACAAACGAATATCATCAGCAAAAATTGAACTGGTTTGAATGGCTTTACTGCAGAGAAATATAAATGTCACTTTCATTTGATGCTGGATGTGTTGAATAAGCTGCCATTGATCAAAATATTGAATATGAAGCCATTGAAATCGTTCATTTTGAGAATATGGTTGAGATCGCGGATATGAGCCAGATGCTGAATGTACTGTGGAAGTGCGCTCTGACGATGACGGGGATGGTAAAATCATCTGCTCAAATTGAACCCTTTTAAGTTTCAAAAGGTAATGAAATATGCTTTATTTTATTCTTCTGTAATTGTTCTTAAAATATCAAGAGATTTTTTTTTGCTATTGCAGCGGTTAGAGATCCATCCGTGCTGGATATATATGTCCGGGTCGCTAAAGACCCAAAAATGTAAGAATGATTGGCGAAACATTCATGCATTTAAGGGTTAAAAATGTTTTTGTGGAAATTATGTTTCATTGAACCTCAGGTCAAGCATATATCATTCACATCACAACAATCAAAGTTGCCTTTGTGCATACAATTCCCTAAATCATTTTGCAACTGTCAGAACTTCAATCCTCAGAATATTTACTTTGGTACCACCCTAAGCGTTTAAGGATATATTTTTCCATCCTTGAGGCCTATGGGAGGCATGAGGCTAATTTTCCCCTCTATCTGTCTGAACAGGCCTAGCTTAACCAAACTAACACAACCCCAACTGATCTAGACAGGAGATCTGGCACCTCACTCAACATCTGTCACGCCAGAGAACTCATTACAACAGGAGTCAGTGAGCTGCCCCTGTTTCAAACCTAGCCACGGAAGCTCTTGATCTCTGGGGACAGATTAGGTTTCACTGGGAGAAATGGTCTGGCAAGCCACCGTGTTCCTCCAGCACTGATGGAGAAGCAAACAGGAGTGTGGCTGACCCTCACAGCGGGGGAATTATGAGGCTCTGTAGCCCCATATTCTGTAAGTTCTTGGCTTCATCGGAGCTTCTAGACTTGAATCTCGCTCAAACACTTTCATAGCATCCTCTCCCTCATATATAGTCTTGGCAGAATTTATTTATTCTAGTTATTCTAGTGATACAGTTCAGAAACTAATAATATTAATATTTTGAAATAAAATAACTTTCTAACTAAACAAAATTTTTATTTGTATTTATTTAAATTTTTAGTAATTGTTTTGCACTTTTGTTATTTTTATAATTTCTAAACAATTTTTAAATTTTAATTAGGCCTACCAAAAACATTTTTTAAATAGTTTTAGTAAAGAACATTGTTTCCATAATCAGGCAAGTTTTGACCACCCACACCTCATACAAAAAACATATATCCCGTTGAACAATGGAGCTGCCCCAGTTGCAGGGTGACACAGAGTGTTTAATTCTGCTGATTGGATTGTTTGGTCATCATGGGTGTCCTGGCAGGACTCTGCTTTGGTAAGCTGCCATATGAATGAGTTCTCAATGACGGCACTTCGTTATCTGAACCTTGCCACAGGCTTGAACATCACGGAGGGAGAATGGAAAATCTGATGAAGCTCTAGTTCATACAAGCACAGGGATTTTACTCTGATTGTAACCATGTATTACATCAAATGAATTGTGCAAGGCATGCATAAACCATGCCTAAAAAAAACTTACAAGACCCAGTAAAATTAATATTGAATTAGGGCTGATTCATGCAGAGCGAGTTTTTGAGTTCTTTTGCGCTGCATTTTAATTGTTTTATGTGTTAATGTGCTGCAGGGACATATTTAACTGTTGCTTAGTTGAACAAAATACGTCTTATGACCCTGGGCTCATTTTCCATTCTGCTGTGTCTTGCATTAAAATATAAATGTGTTAATGGACCTACTGTATTTGACCATTGTGCTGAACTTGTAAAACAGCATCTCAAACTTGAGAACATGTTACTTTTAACTGTGCTGTGCCTCACTTTTTTCATTTGGTATGGCACTTTAAAATGTAAAACGTGCAGGGTGTGTTCTAATTGTATGAGGAATAACATATGTTTCTATGATAGTTGCAAAGATAGAGTAAAACTGAAACCTGCTTCCAATGGATGTCTGTCATTTTGGGTTCAGTCTCCAGGAAGGTATGACGTGATTTATTAGCCTGATTTATTTCCTTACAATGAAAATACCAGTTACATAAAGACCTGTAATGACACAACACATGGCCTTTTATATTCATGACATGAAACCACTTTGTGTTGTTTACCCCAAGTTTCAAAAAGAGTGAGCATATTATTGGAAAAGCAGCCCGGGGGTGTCCGGAAGAGAGGACACAGTGAGAAGCGGAAGGATGCCTATGAGAACACTTCTTCCTAGAAAGTATAACTTGAGTGCATCATCTTTGGGAACTTTAATTGAAATCTGCTGTTGGACTGAGTTATAAAATGGCACTGTACTTTTCTAACCCACTAGCAGGTTTTCTGACCTCCACGTACATGTACATTCATAGATAGCCGAGTCATGCGTAATGAACCTAAGTTGCAGGGATGTTTTAGTGGATGCTTACTTCAAACACATGTTTATGACAAATGCATACAGGTTACACAGCATTATTCATACGATTATAACTGTATCACACAAGTTAAATGTTAGCATGGCATTTCTACACATAGCAGTTCTATTGATAAGACATGAATGAATCAGAGTTTTTCAGTTAATTGATTGAGTGAATTATTCAGTGGTTTTTGAACAAAATGTTTGATTGAATAAGTTAATTACTCACTCATAGAGACAGTTGTTTTGTTCTTGAATAAAATAGTATTTTTGAATGAATTGATTAAGTGAATGATTCAGTCACTCACTCATAAAGATTTGACTTATTCATGAATCAATCAGAGGGTGTGAGCAAATCATCTGAGTGAATGATTCAGTGAAACAGTGTTTCTGAATGAATCAGTTGAGTGAATGATTCATTGATTCACTCATTACTGAAAAGAGTCACAGCTAAAGCACAAACAATCTGTTGTATAATAGAGCAGTTTCATGAGCTCTAATTATTAATGATCCAGATCTGAAGAACGAATTAGCATCTAACATTTTATAGATCTCTTTTTCTCCAAAAACTTGTCCAAAATTCTGTTCTGTCAGCCTGTTATCATCATGGCACCGAAAAAATACAAAGCTGACAGCAGAGTTTTGGGGAATTATCTGGAGAAAAGGGGATTGCAGTGCTCATTAGTTGAGTTTTATAACATATTCTGGGAGGACAGCCAGAGGGGAGTTAGTTCAGTGTTAACATCAGGAAGATTTTAGAAATATTAGCACTAATGGATGGATTTTTACTGGATGAAATATTTTACCACTAGTATTAGTATTATCTCTGATTGTCAAGCTGTCTCTCTGTTGGGGAGGACTGATGCAAACATAATTCAGCTTGTTTATTATATTGTGGTTGTTTATGCACTGTAACCACAATAACAGACCTTTGCCGATGAAGTCAGCAAATGCACAGGAAACCTGCAATCTGTCTGTCCACATCATGACTTCACCACTGGCTCAGTGTAGAAATATTCATCTAATAGCCAGCTTGCATTGCAATTCTTGTTGTCTCTTTCTATTCATCCCCTTCTTTCTCCTAGCTTTGACAGGACCTTTCATATTCTTACTGTTTAAATACATGAGAGATGATCTAAGAGCTGTTTACAGAGTATCTGTCTTATTTGTGCTTCCAAACTATTTTCGTATTTCCGGCCGCTGATATTAAGTTACATAATCTTTACAGAAAAAACATGTGAGACATAAACCTCCTGCTGTTTTCTGTCCCATTGGACAACTTGTCATTCTCATGTCCCCATTCTGCTATCTGGACATGTTTGATTAAGACTCTTCAGTTGCGTTCCGTTCCTCACAAACTGCTTTTGTCTCTCTAATCTTACTGAAAGATTAAGTGGCAGACATTTTAAAAGCTGTTGACTGACAAGAAGTGTCTTTAGACGTCTATTGAAAAATTCATTTAAGCTGGTAGCTGTGTTTTGAAACACAGTAGCTGGTTTCTAGGTAGGTAGTCTAAAGTCATTATCAGATAACCTCAATGCAGGTTATTAATGTTTCACAAACAATCCTGAACACCTAAAACTGTGGTGACTAGCTAGCAGCTTGTCTGTTACAAGCTAATGTTTCCATGTTCCAAAACGCAGCTACCATCTTAAACTAGATTTTCTGAGAAAGGCAGCTCCATAGATTAGATTGGATTTGTTTTTTGTTTATTTAAATGATCTGAAATACTATATTCTGATTGGTCAATCACTGTGTTCATTGTCAAATATTTCCTAATACCCACCATTGTCCATAGCAATGCTATATATAATCTACTGTAGAATACACAATTCTGATTGGTCAGTTGCTGCATATAGTGTCAGATATTTTCTAATATGTTTCTCGTATCACAATATGGACTAGCTCTCTCTTGTTTTTTGCGATTTTAGCATGATTTTAGTTATCAGTGGTAGTACAACTTAAAATATATATATATATATATAAAAAAAAAATAACAGTTGTTTTAAACTGTAACTTTATTTTAAGGTAAAAATCTCACTATTAACGAACTATTAACTATGACTTTTGCCTCAATAAATAGTTAGCAAGTTAGATGTTAAATTTAGGTATAGGGTCGAATTAGCTATGCAGAATATGTGCTTTATAAGTACTAATAAACAGCCAATCTGTTAATAATAGGCATCCTAATAGTTAATAGTGAGAATTGCTGCCTGTACTAAAGTGTTTCTGTTTTCACTGTATTTTTGATCAGATAAATGCAGCCTTGCACTGTAAAAAAAAAAAAA
>SCHK01385728.1:24264-47685 GCA_004124795.1 Poropuntius huangchuchieni | reverse complement strand
GTGTGTGTGTGTGTGTGTGTATGTGAAGGGACTTGTATGTCTTTTTGCTGCTTTAGGCTGACCTTTTAAAACCCGTTGTACAGGGACCTCTAAGTCTCCTTAATCAAAAACCAACCGAAACGGGAAAAAAAAAAAAGTAAAATAAAAAGAGGAAACCATGATACAGGAAACATTTTACTTACAAAATGTCTTTTTCCAAAAAAGACTATTTACAAAAGCTTTTGCATTTTCAAAAATCCTAATTATATTTTCATTAACAGGGTCTCTAATAAAATGGAACTTTATATTCAACATTTTTTCCCAACATACATTATTTACATAATCTCGGGCCTTAGAAACTAAATTAAGAAGAAACGACAACAAAAAAAACAACAGCAATAAACCCTAATCGAAATATCATTTTAAAAATCTATTTTACGAGAAAGCTACAGAGAAATATTGGGCTTCCTCTGATTGGCTGCGCTGGAGGCCAGATGCAAATGCTGCTAATTTTAAATTAGCATAGGCGTAAACACACCTGCCGCCACTGTTTGCTGTTTATCATTTCACGTGCAGTCCATATAAAAATAGATCTAGCACTAGATTTTCCAGGGTGATATGGTGAGCTTGTTTTGATTCTCTGATTCGTGGATGTTTTTTTTCTGTGTGTGTTTGTATGCAAACAGGGATAATTTATGTGCATATCTGAGAGGAGGGAGAGGTGAAGGCATAATTTCACATGTTCTGTATGTTGATGGATTTTTGGCTTCTGCATGGGACTCTACATACACACAATCATACTGTTAGAGTCCATGTCTACATCCAAACAGATGAAAAAAAAAAAAAAGACCTGTTAGTGTACTAAATTATGCAAAGATACGCGTTAGCATGTCTGTGACTGAAAAGAGGTCATAGGCTCATGGTGTAGAGGCAAATCCCTAAAGATGTTTCTGACCTACAAACCTTTGGGAGATAGAATAAGAAAAAAAAAATGACAAGATACAAATATTATTCAGCACTTCACGCATCAATGACAACAGATAGCAAATAACTACTTGTGTTCGGCTGAGAGGAGAGAGAATTTCAACTGAAACAATTCTCAAATGAACAAAAAGCAGACCGGGAGTTCTGGAAGGTCTGACACTGGTGTTTACATATTAAATTCCCTATTTCACTCGCTCGCTTTTCCACAGAGAAGCTGTTTGTTACTGACCCGTGAACACCAAAGTGTGTACGAGTGCGAGTGTGTGTTTTTGTTCAATTGCCTCTACAGCATGTAAAATGAATGAGTGTCTGGAGAGACGCAAGGAAATGAGAGGACACATTGAGTGTGTGAGGAAGAGAGCGGCATTCGTAACAGTGTTTAAGACATTTTCTTTGAGCGAGACACTGTGAAAGCTGCAAGAATCGAGTTGATACTGATAAAAACAAAAACACTGTTATGGATTGAGAGATGAAAAACAGACTAACAACAAACTAAGCGAAGAGTCGCAACGGTACAAAAAAAAACACACAAATGAGAGCTTCCTGCTTTGTGATGTCACTCTAGCGTCCCTCTGTGATTGGTTGTCGGCTGTTCTTCAGCAGTGAAGTCCGTGCCTGAGTGCCACGCAATTTGGGGAGGATTTCTGCCGTTTCACACACATTGAGAGCGACCGGCACACGCACACGTACACACAGTGTAGTGTTCGGAAAAGGGACGGAGGGAAGGAAATCTGAGAGGAATATCATCCGCATACTAGTCTTTTTCATTCCTCTTTTCCACTTCTCCCTCTCCATCCTCTTGCACACGGAGCAGACGGGGTTAGGTAATGAAAAAAAGATTCAGGATACCTTACAAAAACAAGTTCTTATTGCGGTTGCTTCGCTCGCGTTCTCTCAGACTTTGTAGTAGATATTGGCGGGGCTCTGGGGTGGCATTTCCTGCACTATGTAGACGGGGTGCCCATAGTCTCCGCTCACTTTTTCATAGTGTGGACAGTAGTTATTCTCTGTTGTCCGCAGGGGGATGATGATGTCACTCGGTTCTGAGCCGGCCTGGGCGGCTCCTTTGGGTGTGGCCAGAGTGCTGAGTGACAGGGCAGTCCCGCCCCGGGGCTGCGAGTGCTTGCGGGTTCTCTTGCGAAGCTTGAGGAGCAAGACGATGAGGATGATGATGATGAGGAGGAAGATGACACAGCCAGCTCCGATGGCAGCGAAGAGGGCCGGTTTGGAGCCGAAAATTCCCTCCACTGACCCGGGACTGTTATCCTGGTTTCTTGTGTCTGAAAGGAAAAAAGGACGACATTATGAGTGACGCACACTTGTTTTCTCTTTCATTGTGAACTGGCCTATCTGTGAGAATGATGTCAGCGACACACACTCTCATTATCAGTGTTTAGAGTCGTGCTCTGTTGTCTGAGGCAAAGATAACCGAGGATGGCTGTAGAAACAAACTTCTGAGTTTGTTAGCATTGGCACTAAGCTACTTTTAAAGTAAATAAAACCGTTGCTGCGTTTATTGTTGCGCTGCCAGCTGAAACAGCTACCGATGACTCCTGCTGCTAAATAGGCATTATGAATACACATATTTCCTTGACAATAAAATCCATGTTGTCAAGTATATTTAACGGCAGTACGAAGCTAAACAACACACACCCAGATTGGAATAATCCTTTCAAATGGTAGTCCAGCAATGAACAATACAAAGTTGTAACTGTGTATTTCAGTGGCATACGTAAAATTTAAGCAGCATAGCATTTGTAGTTTAATAGTACGAATGAGTCACGATGGTCAACTAATCATCAAATAGTTGATTAGTGAGGTTTACTACCGACACTACCATTTAAACGTTTAGGGATTGCTAAGATTTTTTTTATTTGTTTTGCTTTTGAAAAAGGTCTCTTATGCTCATCAAAACTGCATTTGAATGTCATTTATTCATGTGATGGTAAATCAGCTTTCATCCAGTCTTTAGTGTCACATGATTCTTCAGAAATCATGCTAAGATACTGATTTCTTGCAATTATCAATGTTAAAAACAGTTGTTCTGCTTAATATATTACTGACCTCAAACTTTGGAACAGTAGTGTAGTTTGTATTTCAACATTTAAATTTTGATGCATGTATTTGAATAGCAGTGCTTAGGCTTGACAGCATGCATGGTAAAACACTCAAAAAAGTTGAACTTTATTTATTATAGTTAATTTGGAGTGAGGCAGATCTGAATGCGAGCTTGAAGCCGACTGTAAGAAAGTGGCAGGGTATAAGCAGACTAAATAACTGAAGAATGTCCAAATGGAATCAGGTGATCCCGAACCTATTTTAATTATACCAATTAGTCGACTAGTCACTCATATAACCCACCGACTAACCGATTTTGAGAAGATGCAACAGCAGTTAATGTCAGAGTGTAATGTGTCCTCTCATAACAGAAGAATCTGACCTCAAGAATCTGTGCGGTGTGATCACTGCAGCACGAGTCGCTCTGTTCTTTCCTAATGATTCTGTCTCTCTGTTTCTCTCTTTCTTTCTCTCCTAATGAAGTTTAGACCTCCCGTAGGTTAATGGCTGCTGGGACGTGATAAAGACATGCTACATTAACTCCTGTCTCTCAGCTGCCTGAGGGAGGCAGTAGCTCTGCATTGCTGCATTTCATATGCTAGCTTTCTTAGCCAATTTTACTGTGGTAGATCTTCACTGCTGAACTCTGATCAGTTTGTCCTCTGAATATCCCATGTCATGTATAGGAAAACACCATCATCATCCCAAACCAGCTGGTGTAAACACAGATGATTTGCGTTTCCTCACCTCTGCCGGGCATTATAGAGCCGTTCCCATCTGCGTCTCTGCCTCGGTCTATCTTGCGGGAAGGGCTGGTTGTGGGGTCCTTGATCTCATTGTCCCGGTCCTGGTCTGGGAGGTCTGTTAAATCTGGATCTGGTGCATTTGGATCTGAAACATACAATCACATACATAACTAATTAGGAACAAAAAGCATTCAAGGAAATCAATTTCAGTATGGCATATGTTTGAATGTATTCGTTTAGATTTTGGTGTCAGGATCCTTTTATGTCTAACTTCCTGTTTCTGCTTATGAGTCAGAGTGCAAAATCTAAGGGCAGAAACTATGTGTATTCTGTGTGAATAAACATGAAGTGTGGACGGTATGAAGTCATGCTGACTTGGATAATGTTTAACCAAAATCTAATTGGCGGTTAATGAGTCAGCTGACTTAACCATCCACCAAATGGGGTTTAAATGACTTTACCTTTGGACATGTTGAAGATAAAGAAGGTATGTGTGTGTGTGTGTGTAACTCACCTTGGCCCACTTTCATGATGATCTTCATGGATCTCGTGCTACAAACCCCACCTTCTCTGTTTTCCAACCCTTCCTGTGTTCCATTAGAAGTTGCTGTAGAGAAAGAGAGAGAGAACAGAGAGGGGTTTGGTGATTGTCGTGGCGAATTAGGTTTAGATTTATGGTACTTTTGATTGGAGTTCTTGCTGCAAACCAAAGCAGGAAAAGGAAACCCTAATTTACCTCTATAAATCACACGCAAAACACAAGCACATGCAAACACACGTATACACACAGTCTCTGGCTAAGGAAATGCTCATTTAGCCCTTAAATCAGACATTGCAACCTAATATTACCTTAGAAACATCCAAAAACAAACTAGCGTTTGTGTGTGTGTCTCAGAATATGGACAAGATGAAAAAAGCTCCAGTGTATTCTCCTGTTACTAGTCCCTATGATAGTAATCTGATCCCATGGGAATGCACAAACACACACGCACACACGCCGCCATGCAGTAAGAAAAGCCATGTGTATGAATTTTCTTGCGTAGGCCCAGAAGCCTCAATGTTTCCTACAGAATAATCCCGGTGAGATCGGAGACACAAACAGACTTACAAATATGCCACAATGTACCATGTTGCATCTCTGCTATGTGTCTGAGAAAGACATAATTGTGAGAAAGTGTATACAAAACACACAAGCACGCACTCCCATTATGTAGTTAAATAAACCGATATTGTCACAGCGGGTGATCCACCTTCATTCAATTTAACCCCCAATTACGCTCGCACAAGTTCACACACACAAACATACACATTATTAGTTTCCATTAGTTCGTGCTCATTAAGAGGTGTGATTGAGAAGTGCTGAGAGTGCATGTGTGTGTGTGTAAGCATTAATGAGGAACTATAGAACAGGTAAGATAAAGAAATATGCTTGTTCACAAAAACACACACGTTTACATCAATCACAGACTGCGTCGAGATGACACTTTAATTTGACATTTTCATAGAGTGTCAAACAAACACAAGAAGATATTTTTTACTTTTTTCCTGTTTCTTGCTAAATTTAATCAAATATTTTTTGAAAGCATTTTGTAGCATTAGTGTATTTTCACACATTGGAGGTGGACTTGGACTTGTTCAAATGACATGATAAAGCTACTAACAACATATTATACATTTAAAACAGTTTAATTTAAACAAAATAAACAGCATATGAGGTCTCTAGACTGCAACTAAAATTGCCAAAATGTTTTTATTTTCTTTTTTTTTGCATTTTCGACTATTTTAAATATAGTTTGTATCAGTCAAAAATCACATTTTGTGTCAGTTAAAAAAAAATAAAAACATACATCTGAGCGAGCTGTGATATCCATTCTGCAAACAAATGCCTGATAAACTGGTTTGTGATAGCAAATCTTAAACTTGCATGTGAGTAAGCAGACTGAATCAGAATCACTGTTTCTGACTAAAATATTCAGAGCCATTACAGAAATTGCAACTGACTCCCTCACTAAAATGTTAAAGGGCAGGTTCACCCAAAAATACAAATTCCATCGTTAATGACTCACCCTCATGTTGTTCCAAAACTGTAAGACTTTTGTTTATCATGGGAATACAAATTAAGATATTTTTAATGAGATCCGAGAGCTTTCTGACACTGCATAGACATAACCCAACTGAAATGTTTTATGGCTCATCAGTGCTTTAATCGTAATGTTATGAAGCTACGAGAATAGCTTCAATTTCTTCTCTTCCGGGTCAGTCTTGACCACATGCTTGAGGAATGCACACGTATGCGTCTCTTTTGCATGGTGGAAATCGCTGAATATAGTCTTTTCCCTTTCGCACAAAAAGTATTCTGGTAGCTTCATAACATTATGGTTGAAGCACTGATGTCACATTGACAATTTTAATGATGTCCTTACTATCTTTCTGGGCCATAAAATGTTTTTTTTACATTGCTGCCAAAGCACTGATGTCACATGGACTATTTTAATGTCTTTACTACCTTTCTGGGCCATAAAATGTTTTAGTTACGTTGCTGCCTATGCAGTGTCAGAGAGCTTTCAGATTTCATCAAAAATAACTTAATTTGTGTTCCGAAGAAGAACGAATGTCTTACGGGTTTGGAACGACACGGGGGTGAGTAATTAATGACAGAATTTTTGGGTGAACTATCCCTCATTTATTAGTTATGTCTGATTTGAAATGAACCATTAACTCAAGATTTTTCATAACAGAGTTTTGTAGATGTTGGAACCATTATCAACACGATATTTGACAACATTTTTTTTTGTATAGGCACGACTACTCAACAGTGTGACATTTATATGGAGCAATCACAATAAGGATCACTTCAGTGACAGCATCAATATGGCAGATTCTCTAATTTGGCAGCTAAAAAGGTCATTTGGCTCTTAAATATTTCAATGTTCCTCAAAAATATTTGGCTGCCTTGTTATTTTTTTTGTCTGGAGCCCAGCAAAAATACAACACTGTTTTTCCCTTCTGTTTCAACATTACCATCACTTGAAGAGGAAGGTCTTTTTTTTTCTTCTAGTTATCACTGCTTTGAACAGTATCAGAAACTTTATAGCGGCAGTATGGATCTGAGCTCAGAAAGAGCCGCGAGAGACTCCAGTGAGGGAGAAAGGCCAGGGCACCGTGCTTGTGAATGGCCCTTTGTGGGCGTGTATGGGGGAGGGGTGATGTGTGTGGTTGCTAGGAGCTGCTATGATGTCATGCAGATTGAGATGTATGGCAGTAGGCAGAGTGCCAGTCTCCTTACGGTAGCACCATGCCAACCTGTCACCGGTCCAACCACGGAATAGCATCACACGGTGCTGCTCTACACACGCACACACATACCCCATCCTGACTCCAGCACACACTCACTCCAGGCTAAAACACAACACACATTCCAGACAGGCAGGGTAATCCCACCCTGTGTACTGTTAGCAATAGGATGGATTTGCTATGAAGCATTTTTGCGGCCACATTCTGTTGTCACTACATCACTGCTAGATTGTAGCTGGTCAGAACATTTCGGTCTTAATAGTTTCCTGCCCCTGTGCAAAAAAAAAAAAAAAGGAAATTTGCTGCATGGATGGAATTATACTATTCATTTCTAGTCAGACTTATGTCAAACTGAATTCTAAGAAAAGTAAAATCATTACAAAGAACAAAGCAGTTATTTCTAAAAAAGAATATAGCGTAAACACACAAATCCCCAAAGACCACGCCAGGAGATTAACATGATTTAGATTTAAAACAAGGTGTAAACACACATTAGAAAAATGTGAAGGGCTGGGGATTTACCATCTGCCTCTGTGTGTGTGTGTGTGTGTGTGTGTGTGTGTGAGAGAGAGAGAGAGAGAGAGAGAGAGAGTAAGAGAGAGACAAAGAATGAAATATTCAGTCTTGTCACAATAAATATAGTGTTGCCCCAGTTAGCATCTCTTATTGACTGACATTTAGTGTGGGTGCGTTTTTTCTGTTGTGTATCAGCGTTTGTTTGTAGCTGTACTCTCATTCTTTTGCCACCATGGAGCCACCTCATTCCGGCCTCATATTTTATCAAACACACACATACACATATCTAGACTTGTACACAAACACACACAATCCCTGAAGTAGAAAAATAACCAAAACAACAGTATTATTACAGTATTTTTGGGGCAGTATTTTCACAAATAGTGACAGGCAAATATATAGTGATAGATAAATTATATAGTCTGATTAAATGGCCATTTCAAGTGAATTTTTGTGTGAATAATGCAATTTAATGACAGCACATAATATAGGTTAGCTGAAAGCCATTACATATTTGATTATTTTATAAATAATCAAATATATAATGGCTTTTAGCTACCCTGTTCTGTGGCAACTAGTACCAAGTATGAATAATTTTAATAATAAATAATAATTGTAAACTTTGTTTAGAACTTTTCATAGCTAAAATGCAAAAGTGATTCAAAGGAATTACAATAAAAATAGAAAGAAATATATATTAATTAAATATTAAAAGTAACAATAACCAAGAGCAAAAATTAAATTGAATATGCTAAAGTAAAACATTAAAAAAATTATACTGGTCTCTTAAGTCATTGTATGGAATTTTAGTACTGTTGTTAATAGCAAAAACTACAATAATCATACTACTACTAATAATAATATTTGGAAAATTATAGTCATACTTTGAAAATTCCTTATTTTAGTCTCTCAAGTCAGTGTATGAAATTATATCTTTATTATTAATAAAAATAATCAATACAGTGACTTAAGAGACTTGGGAAATTATAGTCATACTATGAACATTCCTTTTTTCCAAATATGAAAGATTCTAACATCAAAGGCTGGAGAATAGTTCGGTTTCGAAGCAAGCGTTGAATAATCAGCTGCACGGCTCAGGTTTTGTGCCATATTTTCAAGAATAATCATGCAGCTGTTAAATCAACATGACAGGCCCTGATTGAGCTGAAGTTCTCCCATCACGTCTCACAGAATGAGAGAATCCAAACCTCAATGAATGCACATCAAATGTTCACAACCACAGCTGAGTCAGACTTTCGAAACGAATATTTTTGACAACTGTAACATTTACGTTTCAGTCGACAGAGCCCAGTGCTGTTTCCCTGGAGTCTCTGACTGATGAGTAACTGAAACAAAGAGCGGAAGAAAAAGACGCTTCGCTGAGCGAGTTAGCCACAGTAGCCAACAGCTCCAGTCTGAGCCTTCAGGGAAAAGGCAACTGTAGTCGCAGAAAGATCTGAAAAACAGCTTTGTGGGAGACGTATAATGTAGCTGCTAAAGGTTTTCAGTCTTTCAATGGGTGAGCATGTGTGTTTGTCTGTGAGATTTGGGTCAGTGTTCATTCTAATGCAGTCGACATAACACAGAGAGCCAGTGACAGGTCACTCCAATACACAAACACACACACACACACACACACACACACACATGTACACAACTCATCAGATCAGACACAGCTAGATTAGATCTTCTTTTGCTTCCAGAAGCTCATCCAATCAGATCGCTGCACTGGTCCAGCAGTCGCATAACGGCCGACCTTTAAATCCGCAGGAAGAGCAGCTCAATAGGAGTGTGTGTGTGTGTGTGTGTTGTGGAAGAAAATTAAAATGCAATAACCATCCAGCCTCACCGACTCCCCTGTAATTCTACATCCAAGTACAGACAGACGAACTTAACGTGAATACCAAAAACGTAAATTTGTCTTCTCTGCCAAAAGGCTCAGAACAAGTATGAGCATCAAGATGGTGTGTTGTGTGTGTTTTAGGGGTGAAGGTTTGTTATCTTCAACAAAGCTTATATTGTTCCAGTAGAAAATCCTTCAAAATGAACCAACGCTCATGAGGTCTGACGAAGGGAGGAATGAAACAAGAGGAGACTCGACCTGCTGTTCCTCTCTCTCTCTCTCTCTCTCTCTTTCTCTACATGGATCACTGGACTGATGGAATTCAACACTTCTATCATGTAACCACTCACTCTTTTCTTGCAGTTTGATTGTTTTTTTCCCTTTCTTCCTGTTTGTTTGATTCATTCTTTCTGTTTATTTATTCCTTTTTTTCTTTTGCTTCTTACTTTGCATTTCTTGGTTTTTCTTCCCTCTTGTTTCTTTGTTTTTCCTGCCCTTCCTTGTTTCTTTCAGTGTTTCTTTCTTTCTTTCTTCCTTTTTCTCCTGTTCCTTCATTTTCTTTCATTCCTTCTTACTTACTTCTTTTTTCTGACTATACTTCTTTGCTTCTTTCCTCTTCGTTTTCTCTCTTTCTTTCTTGCTCGCTTGAGTTTCCTTCCATCCTCCCTAATTCTTTTTCTTTCTTTCTTTCTGTCTTTCTTTCATTGTTCCTTTCTTACCATTTCTTTGTTTCCTTCTTCTCTCTTTCTTTCTTTACTTCCGTCTTCCTTTAGTAAACACTACCACCCATTCTCTAAAATTACCTGTAAGTGAAGAAAATGACCAGCACATTCTGTTACTGAACGTAGATGGCTATCTGTGTTCTCGCAAATTAGACCATTTTAAAACAACAGCTCAGACCATTATGCCTATTATATTCGGACCATATTAACAGCATTTCTAGGTAAAGCATTTTGTGATTAATGAAGCAGAGGGGAAAGCAGAGTGTGTGTGTGTTCTCAACGGCTGTAATCCAGATCTCCCAGAATTTAACGTGTACAGGAGCATGTTTCGTTCAGATCCTAACTTTGAAGACCTGCTTTCCCGAGCCATATTTTTAACCTATGCGTGTTAGAGAGGGAACAGAGACGGCACACAATGGGAATGTAATTAAACGTCAATTAGTCTCTGTTCTGATGTCTCTCTAACACACACACACGCAGACAAACACTCATTACGTGCATTAGCTCCATGGGTAGTGTGACCCATCATGCATCACTGACCTTCATCGCCTACTGGGACATCCGCATGGGCATCACTACAGCAACAGTGACCATTACTACAGCAACCACATCCATACACACAGTGATCGTAAGGCAAAATGACACACACATGCACACACACAGCAGAAATCTTGCTCGGTTTGGTGCACCTGGTGCTCAACGTCCCATTAGACAAAGAAAGATGAACTCCCTCCCTGTTTTATATTGCTTTCTTTCTCTGTCTCTTTCCTTTTCTCTCTTATTCGCTTGTGCCTCAAAGGGGAGAAAAAGTTGTTTAGCTGACTATGTCTTTTTGTGCTAGTACTTGCCAAAGAGGTCACATATACCACAAACACAGAACTGAAATATTCAGCCAATGTTTATCTGCAAAGCACAACAGATTCGCAGCGTGTGTTTGTGTCTCGCTCTTGTATGTGAAGTATTCAGAATGAATGTTTACAATAAGTGTTCACTATAATTTAAAAAAACGCAGTTTAGTATTCATTTGACTTCACATTTGCACGTCAACAGTGCCTATTCAGAGTTCAGAAACTTGGCCCACTCAGTCACAGTGAGGTAACATAGAGGAAGCAAGATAGATGCTATTATTCCAAACACCAGAATAACTAATGATAAGAGTAAAATGTTGGAAAGTCTGCCAAACCCTGTGCTATTCCTGGCTGCGTGTAACACCCGCCACTCTGCATATCCTTCAGATTTCAACGTTAGAAACAGGCACCTGAAGTTCTGTTTGATCAAAATACCTGTTAAAAATTCTACCTTAAAAAAATAACAACAAAAACAACTATATTGGACAAAGAAGCAACCCAGCAGCTTCCAAATACGAGTCTTAAGGACTACACATCAGGAAAAAAAAAGAAAAATCGAAAAAGAAAAAGAAAAACAAGGTCATGTAAATATATTAAAAATATAATTTAAAAAAGAAATTTAATGTATACCTCCATTGACTTGTTTGCAGTTGCTTTAAGGTAACACTGCAACAATCAAAAGAAAATAATCAACAATTTTTTTTAAAGATTATAATCGTTACATGATATTTGTTTGATTTGTTGTCACTATCGCATTTGTTCATGTCAGAAGACTAAAAATACTAATACAACTAAAAACAGAGGAACTAAGAACAACACTATTAAACAGTTTTACTGTAAAAAAAAACATTACTGTAACCTTGTAAAATAACTTGAAATCAACAAAACGTTCTTTTTACAGTATATCTTTGCTTGCAGTAGCGGGTTAAACGTTTCAGAGAGCTGAAGATATCAGGCCGACTGGATATTGGATTGCAATTCGATAGCCATTTGCAATAGGAGCCAAATTCTTCTTACATTACAAAGTGGCTAAAACCAACCGTTTGCTCTTCGTTTTTGTGCATGTTAAAGGGGTAGTTTAAATCAGGCATCTAACACACACAGCTCGATGTGATATTTGACCTCTCTCACCCCAGAGCGACCACAGTGAAATGAAGCCACTCATTTTCATACTTCAGCTGTGGCCTGAGAGACAGTTATGGTGAGAGGTTACACAAAGACCCACACATACACACACAAACACACACACACACACACACACACTCATCATTCTGGTGCAGCGGTTTGGTCAGAATTACTTCAAAGCTGGACTGTCTGAAATCAGAATCATATGTTGCTGACACAGCCTTAACACAAAAATACACACAGAACCGAACACACACACTCGACACAGTCACACGGAAGAGAAGCTGACCCTAAACAACCCTTAATTTAGCCCTTTTTAACTCCCTTAATCCTGAAAACATTGCATAAACCATTAGAGTCTTTCTAGCAGCCGCACACTCCTCCTCATCTGGTCATTACGTGCATTTCATGCAGTGATAATCGCAAAATCTTGTGACTGCTCGCTATTTTTTTTTTACTTTCCATCCCTGGCTTTTTTCTCTTTCCATCATTTTTAGCACTCCCTTGACTGTATGACGGTACTGTTTCCATTGTCATGCTTTTCAAATCAACTTCTCAAACACATGTACATACACACACATCTTTTTTGACAATTTGATATCTTTCAGCAAGATTCGTTTATGGAGCTAAAATTTTGATGAATGAGTAAATGGCTGGTGGTTTGGTTTCTAAATCAATACAAAAAAAAATGGCTGGGTTAGAGCTGATCTCCGTCAAAGTAAATATCACAATCAGGTCACGAAAAAGCAGAAATGCTTTAGAAATGCTTCTAAAGACGATGTCTCAATCATAAGAGCTCAAATCACTCTCATCCAACAGGTTCTGAATTAAACCCGCACTCACACAATGACCCAGGATTGATTTTAAAACTTTCAAGACTCCACACAAGAGTGACATGATCAGCCCAATGTCTTGCTGGAACACATACTGGAATTAAATCAGCCCATAAAAGACAGTGAATTCTCAGAATCTCTCTTCACAATTAGAAACAGACACAGAATCTGACCAAGCACAGACTTACTGACCCCAGTCCAGACATAGAAAAACACCCAAAACAATAAAAACACGCATAGCTTAACGCATGAATGACAGCGATGTCAAAAGGATTGCATATTTTATGCCTGAATTAATTATAATTATAGAACCTATAAATATGAAATACTTTTTATTTGATGGGTTGTTTTAAAATCAGTATTTTTATCTTGTTTTCCAAAAGAAGATCTAAATACTTAAATAATACAGGTTTGGTAATATTTGTTGTGAAATAGAAATTGTGAATGTAATTTTTTAATGTCAACCACACTAAAAAAACAGCAAAGTAGTATACTAATAAACAGTTTTACTGTGGTAAACATTAGTATAACAGACATTACATGACAGAAAACAAACATATTTCAGAATAGTAGAGATTAGAGAAACATTCTTTGAAGGTTTTAAGGAACTGAATCTTTTCAACTATAAGCATAAACAATTTTGTTAGATTTATGCTTATGTGAGATTTATTTAAAAATGCCCATGAGGTAGAGTGAAATAAAATGAATGCAAGATGTATTCTCTGAAAACGAGGATTATAGATTTACATACTTTTTGTTAATTTAATGTTGCTTAAAAGACGGTTAGATATTTCTACTGGAAAACAAGACAAAAATACCAATTGAAAATTATTATTTTAGTGCACAGCACAACGTGTTGAGCTAACTCTTGCGGCACAGCTCCACGGGAGAAAGTTAACATGTATGGCTTGGAGGCTGAGACAGAGAGACGGGAGAGCAGACCCGGCCTGGTTCAAAGAACTTCTGCAGACAGACTGGAGACAATCTGACAAATAGTTACATGGATAAAGGAAAAGAGCGAGGAGATTTCAGTCGCTGGATTGGCCTTTGGAGCCAGCGCGCTGAACCTTGGTAGGGACTACATTGTCTACATATTGACTTGAGTATCTTGGGATGTGTGCAGCCTTCTAGATGAATCAATCATTCTAATAATTGAAATCTCGGAGTGTAGATTTAAACTTAAACATTCTAAAAAGAGAATTGATATTGATATAAAGATAGAATCAAAGACCAAACAAAGGGGCCGTTTTAGGGTACAACGCGGGTGGCATGATGATATAGTGAGTGTTGAGCTCTGCAAAAACAGGAAACGTTGTCAGCATCACAGAAATCAACATACTGAGGATACAGGAAAGGCACAGAGGCTGAGAGAAAGAAACTCGACACCAAGCCAAAAGAGGCAAATCTAGTGACAGGAGAAACAGCAGATTCTCGTGGATGGATAAAAAGCACCTGGAGTGACACTGTAGCAACTGAAAAAGCCTGACAGACACGCTCAAGGCGGGTGGGCAGAACGACGCGTGATGATTTGTCAGTGTTAGTGAGGTCTGCAGCAGCATGTATCTGCTCAGACACAATCAGAACAAGCTAAATGGTAGCTATTCATTATCAAACCACAAAACAACATTTCATTAAAACGGAGAGCTAACAAAAATATCATAAATGTGATAATTAAAACACGCTATAAACTTTAACCACCAAAAAAATGGCAGGACACACAATCCGGGTCACAATTTTTTTTTTACTTGGGAATTTTGAGTGTGTAATTAGTTCAGTATGCTTCCTTGAGATTGTGTGCGTTTTAAAAAAGTTCTAGTTAGTGGTCAGTTTAGACGTCTGGAAACATCTTGCTTACATTTAACACACACAAGTGGAGGTTTATATTAAAAAGCATCTATACTGATGCCAAACTACAATCAGTTCAGGGACTCACTGTATGTAAACAATGTAAATGTGACATACAATAGCGCACACTGTAGAAACGCTACTCGAGAGGCTTTTTCTGACAAGAGAACGGATGCGTGTGAAACTGTCACGCTCTAAAGTCTCTCGCTGAGTTATTAACTCGGCTGACCAGTGAAAACAAGATGACCAGACAGCAAAAACCACTGAACCCATAACACAAACACATTTCAGCAGAATTATTTTAACCAGACTCATCCTGTTTACCAGAGCAAGATAAAGGAAACTGGTTCCTAGGGAGTCTGTGTGTGTGTGTGTGTGTGTGTGAGAGAGAGAGTGTTTTACTGGATCTAATAGCAGCCCTGCTGCTTGCTGGGGGTGTAGTTGTGGTGATGGGTCAGTAGAGGTGAAGTGGATTATGGGACATGTCTGGGCATCATGGCCAAAAGACCAAAAACTCAGTGAGGCACGACAACCAATGAGACATGCCTGACTGAAAGTGTCTCTCCCTCCCTCCCACCCACCATCCTTGGGGAAAGAGTTAAAAAAAGACAGTGGGGTAAAGAGGGTGGGTACACTGAGTCATAGAGAAAAGGGGACAGAAGGAGCGCGTTACATTTACCGTGCTGTTCCCTGCTGTTTTTATCTCATACGCTAAGGGTTTAGCATGCATTTATGCTGAACGTGTTGGAAATCTTTAATTCTGAATGAATGATTAATCAGCGCTTCAGTACAACTGTTGCATGCTGTTTGTGGCTGGAAAATCCTCCCTTCACTGAAAACCTCTTTCACAAAAGTTTGGCTGGGCCATTTACAGATTTACACAAATATATTACCATTACTATGGAAGCCTCTTCCTGCTTTTCCGACTTTGTCGTAACTGTGGCTTTATTTCTTGTAATTGCAAGTTTATTTCCCACAATTCCAACTTTATGTGTCACACTGTGACTTTGCTTAAATGGTATCTCTCGTTGTAGGAGTTATTTCAATTACACGTTTTTTTGTGTAGGCAGAAACTGTAAGCTTCCATATATTACACAAACACATACTTTCTATTGACCTCTGTTGTTTTTCTACAGTGCTAATGATATTTTGTATACTTTACCATACCCCAAACCATCACAGAGTCTGTTTAAATTAAACAAAAATAAGGACTTTTGGAAAATTTAGACCCCATATGGTAGGCAAAACCTGACCCAAACACACATCTAAAATTGGATTTCTCATGAACTTTTACTGTATTTAAAATAAGTTTTTAGATACAACAGATACTACAATAGATTAATGCTAATTTGTGAAATACAACTTTTTAGTAGTGAATCAACACAGAAAATGTGTACAACAGCTTGTAGTCAATGGGGAAGTAGCTTTAAAAGGAACACTTTGTACCTTTTTAACCCTTAAAAAGTAGTACCTCACGAGAAGATATGATGTCCTTTACTGCAGTTTCACAATTTTACAGTGCTACAAGTTTTGCAAATATGTTCTGATAGTGGAAAAATTAGTTCCCAAAAGTAAAACTGGAGTTACTTACAGGTGATGTAATAGTTTGTCAAGCGTTTGAATTCAAGTCCCATGTAGTTTGGACTGAACTCCTGGAACTTGATGGTGAATTTGATGTCTTTCTCTGGTTTGTTGCAGGTCACCAGAACATTGGGGTCCAGTATGGTGCTGCAGGACTCGGCCTGCTCTTTCTTCACCAGGTAGAGTTTATAAAACTCATACGGTCTCCCCATTTCCCCTTTGGGGCAGATAATGTCCAGTTTGTCACCGATTTCTGGGTAGATCACCAAGCCCTTCCCAGACACAAACCTGCAACACAAAGCATACAAAGTTACAATAAATCACAAACACATTTATACAGTCTTCTGACTCTCAGTAGAATCTGCATCTCTGCGGACTTCATGATCATGAGAGGAAAAACTTGGGTTCAAATAGCCCTCCAGACTGCCAAGATCCTCCGCAAAATGCTCCAGAGGGACTATCGCCATTCCTTTTTTCCTTTTAATAACATATTTCAAAATATAAAACAATTCCAAATATTAAAGAAAGAGAGCAACAGAAGAGCAGAGTCAGAAATGAGCTGGATAGAGCTGTATCTGCTGAATGTAATTTATTGGACAGGCAAAGTGAAGCGTCTGACTTAATTTATTAGAGTTTTCTAATTTATTGTTCATGTGCTGATCAACACTGCTTGCACTTTCAGGGAATACATGATTCATTCTCAGACTTGAACATGTGTGTGTGCGTGTGTGTAAAGGGAGATGATTGCAACACAATCCTTTACGCATTTTACTGCTAACCACACACAAACACACACAGACATGCCCTAAAACTTACATACGCATATGCACAGACAAAAACACTTACACAGAAATCCCCTAAAACTACAAACAACATGGACACATACTAAATAATGGCAAGTAAATATACAAAGCCTTTAAATAAAAGTTCAGGAGAACTTGCATTTCCCTGATATATGGTCCTGATCAAACTCAAATATTGTTTCTGTATAATTTCATTCTGCTGGTTATTTCTGCACTCATGCACACACTCCTCGCTGCAGGCTGTTCGCTGGTTTAACACACATAAGAGCCTAAGAAACATCTTCACAGACGGATTAACAACAAAAACCTTTTACTGGGGCACAGGCTTTCGTCTATTCACAAAACATGTTGTATGTGTGTTCATGTGCATGCGTCTGTGTCTGAGGTGTGTACAGGATTGTGAAATCCAATTATGACTGAGTGATTACAGCCATTGAGAAGCACAATTATGTTCTCAATGAGAAGAAGGGAAACAATGGGAACAGATAGACTCATATAAACAAGAATACAAACACACATACACTGCAGTTATTATAGCTTACAGTTTTTTCACTTAAAAGAGTAGAGAGGAAACACATCAATGACAAAAAAAAATAAGTAGCATGTAGTTTCAGGATAGCGAGTCAGTGGGGATGCACAATATATCTGTAGTACATCAGTAATCAACCAATATTAGATTACATTTTGAATAATAATTATAATTTTTAGTGTGTCAAGAGTTTTTTTATTAATGTTTTAGATTAATGATTAATGTTTATTCAAAAATTTTAATAATACTCGGAAAGGTATTATTTTAATTGTATTAATGTTTTACAATATTAATGTTTTTACTGTATTTCTGGTGAGCAAAAACATTCATTTTACCCCAAACGTTTTGAACTACTGTATATTGAAAATATTAAATAATACGATTTTGTATATATTGTTATCATTATTAAAGACAGTGAACTATGCAAGAGGGACTGAAATTGACATCCAAATGAGTTTGGCAAGACCCAATAATGATAATCTGGCGTATTAAATTGTGACACGCATACGCATTGCTTATCATATTATGAGGTGGTAGGCAGCCCAGAGATTACCGTTTAATGTTGTAACACTTCATAAAAGCAGAATATCTGAGGCGGTGACACGCAGAACTAGAGAATATCTGTGTGCGCGTGAGAGAATAAGAGATTTGCATGACTGAAGGAGTTTTGCAGGGTTAAACTCTTTGTGTGACATTTGCCTCCTCTGTCTGCGGCCTCTTCTCTGTTCCTGTCTATCCCTTTCTTTTATCTCTCTGTTTCTAGATCTCTTTTCATCCCTCTCTTTTTTCCCCATCAATGAAGATGTCAAACTCGTGCCCTTCCTCTGACGGCCGGCTATGACTGAACAAATCAGAAACAGAAAGAGAAAGCGAGCGAGGAGGAGGAGGAATCTGACCTCCTCAACTCTGAAGAAAAGACTTCATCACTTCCTGTCAAATCAGCAGCTGCTGCAGACTGAGAATTTCAGAAGCAGGACCTGAGAGGGATTGTTTGCGAATGTGTGTGTGTTGGAAGCTCAAAGAGGTTTCATAATAGGCAGTGCACTCCCTAAACACACAGCGCTGATTCTGAGATCTCACCAACATATTTAGAATCATTTAGGTAACCCTTCCTTGTTCCCACAGGAAGTTAAGGAGTTTGTGTGCTTGTGTGTGAATGCATTTGTATGCATCAGATAGCCAGACAATCAGGGTTTTTTGATTCTTTAATTAACATTTGTTTACTTTGGTAACAACTTGAAACTTCATTAGTGCTGTCAAATCATTTAATCGTGATTAATCACATTCAAAAGTCTGTGTTTACATGATATATGTGTTTGTACTGTGTATATGTATAAATACACACACATCCATGTACATATTTAAGAAATATTTACGTGTGTATGTGTGTGTATTCATATGATATATAAACATAAATATTACTGCTGGCAAATGATTAATCGCGATTAAGCACATTCAAAATAAACGTTAAAATAATACATGTGTGTGTGTGTTGTGTATATTTAATACGTATATATAATGTATTTACATATGTATATTTATATTTTATCATATATAAATATATTTAATATTAAATATATGCATGCATGTGTGTGTATTTATATATACATAATAAATACACACATACATTATGTAGACAAAAACCTTTATTTTGGATGCGATTACTCATTTGACAGCACTAATAAATATATATTACATATATTTTTTAAATAAATACATGTATATGTGTATATTTATATAAATATACACATTACACACACATATATTATGCAAACAAACTTATTTTGGATGCAATTAATCATGACAGCACTAAAGTTAAAGTTAAAAAGTAATAGATATCTTACTTTTACTTTTAATAACCTGTACAGAAATATATAACAATTATGAAATGTAATAATAATTTTTTGTTATATTATTGATTTCATTTTTTGTGTAATTAATGTAAATATAAACAATATACTAAAAATATTTACATTTAAGGAACAAAGTCAAAATAACAAAAATTCTACAAAGACAGATAATAAACAAATACCATTTCCTGCTTAAAATTGAATTAAATCAGTAGCACATTATAGAGTGGGGGAGATGTCTTAATTCAAATTGTAAATGTAATTATCCACACATACACTTCAGTTTCTGTTCACTGTGTGAAACAGAGTTAGACCCACAAGCTTGCGCGCGCACACACACACACTCATACACACACTCTCTCTCACACACACACACTCAATAAGAGGCCTCCCCGCTTTTTAAACAAGTGAACACGGGATTAGACCAGGACTGAATGGCACCAATTAAATACTGAATACAGCAGCCATGCAAATCAGCCTCATTCAAGAGGGAGGGGGAGAGAGAGAGAGACATAGACACAGACACCTCTTAACACACAAGCGACTACATTCTGAGAAGGGGCTGTAATCACATGTCTTGGCATTAAGTCTAAACTCCACAATGGACCAACATCGGCAACTCATAAACAAAACACACATACCTTATTTTAAAATTTAAAGACTGGAAAGTTCAGTTTTATTTTTGGTGTGAAACATATCCAACTGGAACATGTAGTCACCTATCTCTCATTAAAAAGACACACACACACACTCAGCGTGGCGAGACGCCGGGTGTATGTATAGAGTGTGGTGGTCATGTGATTGTCCACTCTCAAGGCAGAGCTCCTACAAGTGGCTCTTTGTCTGCGAGAGAGAAAGAGAGAGAGAGAGAGAGAGAGAGAGCGACAGCTTACACATATCCCACTCACAATAACAACTGCACACAAACTCACACACTCAAAAAACACACAGAGCCTTGGGCATCTTGTTGAGAATGGGAGAAATGAGTGAATGGAGTCTAAGAGAGATGAGGAATCTCCATTGCAGAACCCCCCATCCTCATTAATTCTCTCTCTCTCTCTCACACACACACACACACACTTTGGATAAACTTTTTGCATTTTTAGAATTTAAAAAAAGGATGTACTTCATTTCTATACTGTTTTTACAAAACAGCAAATTTCTGGATATCCTCAAACTGAACTTATATCAGACTTAGATCAATTCTGGGGACAAATTAGCTCTCAAAGTATAGCTAAACATAAACCTACCACCAAAAAAAGTTTCATTTTACTTTCTGATTTAATTAAAAACAGTATTTACTTAATTTATGAACCGGTTACTTACTTTTACACAGCTAAACGTTTTATTGAAGGTTCATATCCTGCATGAATCCTAATCTAAATATATAGGCTAATCCTTTCATATCCTATCTGATAGAAACACAGAATGCAAGCAAAGGGGATTTCTAAGATTTTTAGTCAAAGGGCAATAGTGCACCAAGCCGGCCCTGGAGCGATATGATTACTCTCCATCACACGGTCAGACAAAAGTATAGTTTTCACTTGATTTGTTTCCTGCTATCCTCCTCTATGTCTTTAGCTGTAGGTTTTCCACTCATATTACTTTTTATCAGTTCAAAGAGGCTAGAGGTTAGAGGTCCAGCTAAAGTTCCCTACTGAACTATCAAGAACTGCAAATACAACAGAATTCACAAGAACTCTTCCACTTTATTGTTTACCAGTGTCATAACATTTCCAGTCACCCTGATCCCCGTGTGCTGGAGGTATGGGTGAAAATCACCTGGGATCCCACAAAAGAATAACAAAACTATTTTTAGTTTGGGATGCAGTGCATTCTGCAGTTTTAGTTGTGATGACAATACCCTTGAAATAACGTAGTTCATATATAGTTATTATATAACTAGTTCATATTTTTTTTATTGGACTGCTGTATGAGTGTCTTGTGACATTTGATAGTTTCACGCCAAGCTTACAGGAAGACATCTGTATGACAGGTCTTCCCGTAGTGCAAGAAGATATCTTACATCTGTTCAGCTTTGAAACAATGACTTGAGCCACTGTAGAATTTTCTTGCCTCAAACTCCCACGAGAGAAAATAAAATTCATAGCACAATTTTACCAACTTTACAGAGCCTGTGCATTTTGCTACAAATACATAATAATAATAATAAATATGTACATGTTAAATATTGTGACAAACAAATATTGCAGTTCTATACTAAATTACTTATTGGGTGATAACACTAAAAATTTTACAATAGCATTTTTAATAAGCATTCTATAAATGGGGGTGTTTTGTGTCTTTTGAGCAACCCTCCTGATTTTCTAAACAAATTATCTAGTCTCACATAATTTAAATGTTTTTTTTTTGTCCTTCAAATAACTTAAGCTATTTTTTGTTGCAAAATGGCAACTTGTTTGCAGTGCAACCTAAGTAAGCTACAGTTTGAAACTATTTTTCAACACTAATTGGTGTATAAAATGTGTTACAATTTTTGTGTGGATGGCAACACTTCAGTTTCGCTAAATAACAACTGAATACTAATAACACTGTTAATTATAACAGCACAAGAGCATTCATTATATAAATAATAGCATTCATAACCAACTTTACGAGTCTCCAAATGCAATGACACAGTGGTTGCAGTTGCTATGGCAGACAGTATATATATATATATTTAGGGTGCAAAGGGAAAAAAACACAGCCAGAAATGCTCATATTTACTCTGTCTCTCCTCTCTCTGTCAAAGTCTGTCTCTCTCGTCTCGTCTTCTCTCTCTTTCTCACACACACACACTCACACACATATTTGCTCTCCCACTCACTGTCAGGAGTATTGTGTTTGTCTGAGTGTGAGATGAAAGGTATGAATTCCTCTAGAGCTCCTCCAGGATACCACCGTTAAACACACACACACTGAGTATAATATCTGTGCTCTTAATGTGTGTATGGGTGTGTGTCACACACAGTCACAGGTCACAGTGATGCAGAAAGAGTTTCAGTGTCTATGTGTGTGTTTCTTTCTCACAGGATCTCACATTACAGAGCAATTAAAGCAACTGCAAACACACACACACACACACACAAACAGGTTATACTTGGCTGACAGCTCACTCTAAAATGCCTGGGAGAAAACAGCAGAAGAAATCAAACACACACACACACACACAAGCACACAAGGAAGATATTGTCATTTTACTAATAGCGACACACGTGTGACCGCATCACTGATTGATATTTACACCTCTAAGAAATATAATAAGAGTGATAGAGAGACTCTTGGGAACCAAAACCAACAAAAGAACAATGACAAGTTGTCATTACACACTAAATAACTCCATCATCACATTTTATGTTTGTGTTTCAGCATGCCTGTCATGGTAATGTGCGCTAAAATAAGTATCCGTAGCTTTTTCCCTCATCTTACACAGAAACTAAACATCTTACATGTTGGTTTCACCACATTAGCGACAACATTTCAGACTCAAATGGCTTTTTTGTGATGATATTGGTACTTGTTTAGCGATATTTTGCTGTATCAGTCAACATTGTATGTTTAACTGTGAAAGCAATTTTACACAGATTACAAAACATTCACCTAAAGTTAAATCTTTAAGAATAAAATTATTTTATAACGCTGATGAATGTAATATTTGGCTTTTCCCATTAGTTTTTAGTGTTATAGTTTCCATTCAAACTTTTTTAATGTTTTTGAACAATGACTCACCAAAGCTGCATTATTTTATAGCTAAACAGTAATATTGTGAAATATTATTACACTATAAATTAACTGTTTTCTGTTTTAACACCTATATTAAAATGTAATTTATTCCTGTGATGGCAAAGCAGAATTTTCATCAGCC
>SCHK01385728.1:9476-24157 GCA_004124795.1 Poropuntius huangchuchieni | reverse complement strand
TCAGTGTCGCATGATCCTTCAGAAATCATTCTAATGTGCTGCTTTAATACTACTATGAATGTTAAAAACAGTTAATAAAAGAAAGTTTAAAAGAAAAGCAATTATGATACAGAATTTTATTGTTAAAATGTAAATGGTTTACTGTCACATAACACAATACAAACTTTTAAACAGTATAAAATTGTCCATTTATCAGTTATTGGTCATAAAATGAAAATACATATTAATTGATCAGTACCCGCCAGAATTATAATAACGCTCTGTGGTGATATTTTTGATATTTGAAGTAAAACATGATTTATGAGGCTCACACACAGTCAGGCTCACTTTTCAACAGGTTTCACTGCATTTGTGAGGGCATTTCCAAAATGTAGGCTTCACAAGCCCAGCCAAACCTGTAAACACACACAGATGAACAAACTCTCTTTTTTGCTCATGTTTTATGAATTAGCCGTGTGGATGTGTGCGCGTCGAGTGTGTTTTCGGCATTGTTTTATAATTAGATTTTCCATTTGTTCTGTCCAGCTGCAGGCAGAGATCACTGTCTCACCAATAATGGCTCTAAACTCCTTCTCCCCTCCATTTTAAATAATAATGAGCCTTTAAAATGGCTGATTCAGACGTATCCCTAAAAGCTGCTTTCCACAGCTCCCAGACCAGTAAACAGCTTTCAGCCTGATCTATCTGTGGGCGTCCCGAGCCTGATATTTGTGTGTTTTCAACCAAACCTAAGATCAGTGACTAGAGTTTGATCTCCCGGAGTGCGTTCAGGAGTAAGTCTTCTAATGGCAGGTAACCCCTAAGCAGCTTAAAACCGCTGCGTGAGAGATCTGTTCTCAGGTCAGCCGGAGCTAATAAAGGTTATTGTGATTTGAAACTGCATGCAGAGAGCACTGAGCTCAGATCAGCTGGAGATGAAAGCAGGCTGGAGACTTCAGCTTCTCTGATGCTTTATAGCAGCATTTAGCTGACTGAGAGCGTGACCATTTCTCCGGACACACACGCACACACGCCGGCAAGGAATGATGGGTTTAGTGAGTGTGATGGTCTGAGCTGTCGACTGGAAAGTGGATAAAAAGGATGGAGGAGCTTTGAACTCTAAAAGGGTGTGACTGATGGCCCGCTGTGTGTGTGTGTGTGAGTATACGTAGCAGAATTTAAGCAGGTTCGGAGTTGCTAGACTTGCGTTGACTCTCTTTGTTTACATGCGAGCATAAATGTGTTAAGGCTAGATATATATACCCGTAATCCACCAGTGTGTACTGTCTCACAAAGTCAAAAGAGAAAGCAAACACGAGAGTGTGAATGTGCACACGGGGAAGAGAAGGAACCAACAGATCGCAAACCTCTTCTTACAGAACGCTAATCATTTCCCACCTCACGCCCTTACGTTTGTCGTGTGTGTGTGTGTGTGTACGTGTGTGACAGGCTCTCTGAATTTCCAAAGTCACTTTGCAGGGAAGGTTGCAGCTGTTGTACAAAAGGAAGCATGTATGTGTGCTGTTAAAGAGAGACACATTATGGTCAGATCTTTCATGAGATGGTTTAATCGTGATGATACAGTGCTCTATTCCCTCTTTAAAAAGAAAGACAGAGAAACTGGTGTTTAACGTCTCGGGTTTGTTTGACGTTTATGAGTCTAGGTATTTGCATAATGGCTGATCAGAAGAAAGAGAGAGGAAACAGTTTGCTACAGACAGAAATCCGGCCCAAGTATAATGATACATATGAGCATCCACCCTAAACCACAGCACTGTAGTGATTTTGTCCTGCAACCTAAATGTGACTTGTCACGTTTTAAGCAAAATTTAGGTATTACCATGTGTTTGAATGAGGTAAACCGTAGAGTTTAACTACAATATAAAATATATTTTAAGTTCAGATTTTTAATATATATTATATAAAACTTGAAATGTACATCTGCAATCATTTTATCCAAAAAAAAAAAAAAGTGAATTTGACTCATGCGCTACATTCCACGCGACACGGACAAAGGGACAAAGACAAATTATTGGTTCTCATATCACATTTAAAAGATAAGTTCAAAAAACTTGGTTTGTCTTCAGGCAGAAAATTTTGAATGGTTAATTGTGTAAATGATATTTAAGTGCTCTGATGGAGGGGAGAATTTTCAGCAAAAACGGACTTAAATTTCAGTCCGTCCCTCACACAAAGCTATCACATTGCTTCAGAAGATTTGGTATATAGCGTATGCATATTACATTTATTATACCTTTATTGTTTTTTGCCCCTACTGGAGCCTGACAGTAAAAAACAGTGTTTGCTTTAATTCTGGGATACAAAAACATTTTGTGTACCACAGATGACAGAAAATCTAACAAGTTTGGAAGGACATGAAGTGAGCAAATGACGTCTGAATTCTCGTTGTAACTCTAGAAGTTAAGGCCTTGGGTAAAGTAATGATATCCTTTGAACCGAGTTGAAATGGCACAATAGTGTCATTTTGGTGGTACAGGATAAATACAGGACAAAGGAGAAAGTATAGTGGAACTGTTTACAAAAAGTTTTGGCTGTTTACAAAAACGTACCGTGGCGGTACCATGATAAAGCAATCTTATCAGATGCGATTGCTATGAAACTTTGATTTGTATCAGCACGCTGAATGTTTAGCATATTCATGAACCCACGGAAACCACCTTAAAGGGATAGTTCAACCAAAACTAAAAATTCGGTCATCATTTACTCAACCTCATGTTTAGTTTAGTTACTGACTTCTAGAGTACGAAAAATAAATATATATTTTATGTCGCACAGAAGAAAGAATTTCAGGTTGGGATCGACACAAGAGGTGAGTAAATGATGACAATTTTTTTATTTTTGGGTCAGCTGTCTCTTGAAATAATTAGCAGACGTCACTGAATTCCCCTAAAAAGCATGTGTTTACATGTCTACCTAGTTATCTAAACGTGGACATTCCGGCACAGACTTCTACTGTTTATAAATAAAGCTAATTATAATTACAACAGATTATCTATGACCCAAAACCCTAATAGAAACATTACATTTTCTAAAAAGCATAATTGACTTTATTTATGAATGATTTTGACCTCAGAGCATATCCGGGGCTTCCCCACAGGGAGGTTTTGTCAAACTTTAGCTAACTTCTGGGGACAATTTTGTCCCCAAAGTATAGCTAAGTAAACCCACCCCCCCCCCCAGCAGCTGCCACTGCTCCTCTTCCGTCGTGTGCTCCAACAGACCCTACAACTACAAACATTACAGTTCTTAAAACAACACAGGCACTGGGCTCGGAGCGCGTCTGTGTGTGTGAGAGCCGTTTGAGGAGGCTGTGAGAGCCCAGCGGTCATGCTTGGTCAGGGACAGACAATGTTCGTTTGTTACTTAAGCACTGTTGTTAATGAAGCCCTCGCCATGCACACACACACGGATGTACAATAAAAATTAGGTTTCACGCCAACCCCTCTCGCTTTCTCTCTCCTTGTTATATAACGACTACAGAAATACGGTTTTAAGTTGCAAACCGAATCCCCGTTAAAATGTATGCTTTATAGACGTCGCATAGTTAAGACTCAGGATATAACATTTATAGTAGGCAACTCATACACACACACACGCTGACAAACATCCACAACACCGTGAAATGCTATCAACGCTGGAACAAAAGCCACTTCACACACACTTCAGAGAGGAACAGGTCTGTTGTGGAAATGCCGGCTGAGACAGAGGGAAGTGTGTGTGTGTGAGTCTGCGTGAGTCCTCTCTTGCTGTTCAACATATTGAAACTCTGACAGAGTTAATCTCCTCACTGTCAACTCCTATTATAACACCACTGATCATGACATACACACACACTAACTCATGCATACACAAACACACACACACAAATGCACACGGACACATGATTGAAAGTAACACGACTCGGAGAATAATTATTACTGCTGTGGATGACTGAATATACGCCCAAACATGTCCTAAATGCTCCCGAACAGTCACAAAGGCATCCGTGGAAATCCGTAACTTTGATCGCAGTTGAGACCAACATGATCCCCTAGCAGGTCAAAGGTCATTATGTCTTTTCATGTCGTCATAATCAGATTCTTTAGACCCAAAAACTTCCTTTGGAAACTTCTACATTTGCGAGGCACGGCAAATCAGCGCATGTTTTAGCAACAGGTTGGAGCCTCTCAGAGGGATGCAGGTTTAAGTCTGGCCTACATAAATAGGCTTATTTTACACTTTCCTGGAATTCTTTTTTACTCCTTAGTTATTTCTTGAAAATCCAATGGCAGTTGCTTGAACATTCTTTCATTATTTACAACAACTCATTTCCAAGCTGTATGAATTTCTTTAGTCTGTGGAACATTAATGATCTTTCAAAAAGTTTTGTCAGTGGAGTCCAAAACAACACTTTTTCAGAATATCTCCGGCACAAAAAAATTGATTGCAATTTTCAGGGCGTATTTTCTTCTTCTTTTTTTAACATTTTTAAACTGCATGTTTATCCGCTGCTTTAGACGGTTATATGTGCATATAGAAGTTGCTGATTAAGACTAATTGTGCACCACAGAGTGTTGGGTAAATGAACAAACTTGTACGCTTGAATACACACTCACACACACACATAAGTAAAGTACTTCAGTAGCATTTTTGAGCTAATGAGAGACAGATTTCCAATTAGCTCCTCATCTCCTCCCTTAGCACTGGAATATGGCCAAAACACACAGGCACATTCATACATATATCATGGATTCCCTTTTACTTTGTTCTTAAAAAACCCAAAAGCCAAAAGAAATGTAGTTAATTTGCAGTCGTTCGTTAGAAAATTGTTTCTAAACAGCTAGAGTGTTTTCTTGATAAGCGAGCGGCTGCCAAGAACTTGAATGTAGTAAAATTATATTAATTCATAACTAGAAGAATTTGATGACGTACGTGGGAAGTAAAGCGAGGCCTCATTTTGTTGTTTATGTGTGTTTGATTGGGTGCATAGTGTGTGACACATTAAGGGAATAAGATATAACCTGAAATCTCTGCCTCAATGTGATAATTGTCCCAATGATTAGCTACTTTATTCTCTCTGTCTGTCGCTCTCTCTCCATTCCCAGCAGACTCCACTTCTCTTTTCTTCCCTCAAGGCAGAGGAAGGGAGGGGAGGGGTGTCGCTTTTACATTTTTCTCAGTCCAAATTATAGCTGTGAACCATGCAGATAGGAACAGAATTATACATCTGAAACCAGCGGTAAGTCTGTGCGTGAGCGCGTATGTGTAGTTGTGTCTAGAAGTAATTAAATTTACATAATTGTGTCAACAGAATAAATCAGTGAAGCTCTTGTTCCACCAAATGTTTCTTCTAGAGAAAACGCAGCGGTAGTTTTAGCGTTCAGTAAACTTTGCGTTTTGCTGATATAAATATCAGAGTGCTGAGGGGTGGAGAACGCAGCCAGAGTTTTTCTAATTTTACAGTCCTTCAATTATATTTCGCATTCAGTCTGAAAGAAGTCTGACCTAAAACACAAATGGCACATTATTATGGGTAAGAGAGTTGTGTGTGTGTGTGTGTGTGTGTTTGAGCGTGTGTATGATGGTCTCACTGCTGAGAGTCTGGTAAGAGGTTTAAAGGGTGGCTTGGACTTAGTGGTGGTGGACGCTCCCATATGTCCATTGCAGAGATAGTGCGTGTTTGCCCGAGGCCCATATGTCTTTATGAGAGTGCTTAGGATAATCTTTGCGTTCAACGACCAATTCATCCTTCTGCACTAAAACGGAGTTGTTACGCCGTTTTAATGATATTGAGATATGCGGACATGCTTCTCATTAAACTCAAGAACTTTCACTAACAAATGATTCTGATATTATTTTTCCACGCTGTTTCAAATTCTCTTCCTCTCAATGTTCAGTCAGGGTCCCTGAACCTGTGACTAAGCAACACACACACACACACACACTCATTCACAGGTGCATACACACTTACATACACAGTCTGTAAGTAAATAAACATTAAGTACTTAAAACAACATGCAGCAACTGTGGTAAAACAGACCAGGCCAGTTTGCGCATCTGCTGAGCCGTGGAGCTCAAAGCTGTTTCAACGAGTAAAACAATCCACACACAGAGGGGCTCCAGCGACTGATATGAGTTTTTTTCTCGCAGAACGAGAAGCTCAAATGTTGCTGATTTCGAAGATCTCTCTAATGGGTTTAACTCCTACACACAATTTTAAAAATATTCAATAAAATAATAATAATAAAAAGAAAAACTCAAAACATACATTTTCCATACTTTGAATCTTGAGAGCCCAAGTGCTTTGCATGTAGGAAAATGGGTTATTTTTTAACATGTACAAAAAAAAATTTACTTGCAAAAATTAAAAGTGATAAATGAAAAAAAAAAACTGTATATAAAATGTCTGAATTAAGGGGCTGCATTAAAAATAATTTCAGTAAAACTTTAATAAAGTAAACTTTAAAAAGTCACTTAAAACTTCATACAGTGCTTACAAGATATCAATGCATTTCATATATAAAGATTTCTTAACATTTCTAACTGAGTATAAATTAACTACATATATGTTAAGCATTATATAATGCAACTATATTTAACTGTATAGGAACTATATATTTTAAAGTTGTTATAAAGTGTCACCCTAATTCTAAACAGCTTACTATTTTATTTTCCTCTTCTTTCCTTTCTTACTCAGTTTAAGCATGAGAACAGTACAAATGAAAAAAATCAAAACAAAAGAAACGTATGTTCATTTGTAATTTACGATGCGGTTTTAGTTTTAAAAGCACAATTTTATGTTTTCGCGTCGCCCCTCGGGGTCTCACATGCTAAGTTTTCAAGTTTTTTGCTCATCTTTTACAAGGCCAACCGAGAGACTCCTTAATTAAAATATTCCCCCCGAGATGAAAAACACATGTGCACTATTCCTGTCCCCCTGTTTACGCTCTTAACTCAGCGGCTGTGACTCAAACCCGTTTGTGCTGCCTACCAAGACGAGCCTATGATGCCCAAAATGCTGTCTAGGTGCCCAAAAAATGCTGTCAGGGTAGGCAGCTCATTAGGTTTTGAGGCCCAGCCAGTATTCCACACAAAGTGCAAAACAAGACACATCATCATGTTAGTCAACTAACAAGACGATCTAAAAAAAAAAAAAAAAGCAACTTTTGTTTACGATATACTTTGAGGGTTTTTTTTTTAAGTACATTATGACTTCTTTTGCGAATGCAAAATTAAACTATAAGCTCTCTTTATTATTCTGTTGAGTCAAGCTTCAGTGGCGTCTCGAGCCATTATTCAGGTTAAGTAAACATGTTGGACGCTCCCTTGAACGTTTTATGAGCAGCAATCAGGGAGATTTTATGAGCGTCTAGGAAACCCCCGCTTAAAAACCTACTCTCTCGACACAACTCTGATTTGATCAATATGACAGGCGCAAAGAGCCACCGGGCCGCCGGGATTTTGGGCAGGCCGGTGGCGGATAGTTAGTTCGCCTCTCATGGGAAAAGAAGAAAAGATGGACACGCCGAGAGAGAGAGAGAGAGAGAGAGGTTCTTGCTAAAAACATCGAGTAACAGTAGCAGTTCTACCTATTTCTCATTTTTTTAAGTACTGAACGGAGAATTAGGCCCGCGTCAAGGCCACACGTTAAATTTATGTATCCGAGTCAAGAAAAAGCTAAAAGACTCTTTAAAATTACGCTCAGTCGCATAAACATTTAACGAAGTTGTACTAGCATAAAAGTGTTGTCGATTGCCCTCTCAACAAGGGATTTTGTGAGTTGATGAGAAGCGGCGGTGGAGTATGACAGCTGTGTGTTATATCCCCGGGAGAGCGCGCGCTTGCACGGTTACTTCAGGCTCGAGCTCAGCGAGAGCTTCATGTCATCATACCGGAGAGCGAGCCGTGATACGAGTAGCGGAGATTTGCAGGTCGGACTCTTTTATGAACAATACAAGTCCAACTAGTAATATCACTAATCTGAGACCGTAGGCTACATTTCATGCTCTTTCTAGGGGATTTTAAACACGCGCTCGTGCACTTACTTGGGATTTTGTGAATTCCACACGACAGACTCCAGTGATTTGGCTGCGGGTAACGCGTATCTGCACATGGCTGTCAGAATCCAGAGGTAATATTTCCACGAGCCGTCACTTCCAGCCATCTTACACTGTTCTCGGAGAGACACAAGCCAGCAAGAAGATAAGATCCTTTCGATCGACTGTACTCCGGGTTACAGAACCACATGCAACAGAGGAGGTTAGGCGTCCAGGCGGAGGGGCTCCATGGCTCAACTTCCAAATCCAAATTTTCTAACGTTGCCTGGAAGAAAAAAAGGTGTCGCACAACGTTGCACAGGCGGCTTCTGGGCCAACGTTTGTCTGTTACCAAAAATCGCTGCTACCTTGCACTTAGGTAGACGGCAGCGCCTGACTCTTTTATTGTGCTCATCTATTAGTTGAGCTAGTAGCCTCACAAAAGGTCAGATCACGCTAGATAGGGGGGTGAGTGACATGCACACAGGTATAAGGACCATCAATCCCGTGTTGGGGTTCGGGTTGGTGCACAAATCCGATCCTGATCATGTGTCAGATTTAAAATTAGACTCCTTTCGCTTTTGATCCCAGATCACAGAGATGCGCTTCAGATATGCAACAGTTCTTGTCCGAAATTTATCGCCCTATATCCATGTTCAAAGTGTCCAACTGTCAGTCACAGGACTGCCAAAAATGTCTGTCCACTTCCATTTGGATTCTCGTTCAAAAAGAACCATGAAAAGTAAACTCCCGAGTCTTGCTGCTTCTGATATTGTATGATCTGGCGTTTTAGTGCATGCTGATGGACGGGATATCAGCTACTGTCCGCTCCTGGCTCGCGCGCAGAAAGGTGCACACAGTTTCGTCTCAAGGATATAAACAGATGGGGAAACTCCTGCAGTTCGGCGCTTCCTCTGCGAGTTAATGACGCGTCTTTTAGCCTTGGATCTTGTTTGGAGTTGTTCGGCGCTCAACCGTGGATCCGGTGCGTCCGCAGTCAGTCCCGCACACCGTTCACAGCGCAGTGGCTCGCGATCCATCACCTCCACTCCCACCGAGCTGCTAAACCCCGCCCTATTCCGGAATGGACCAATCGGAGCGCACGTTTAGGGCAACGTCGCAACATGGTGTCTCTCTCTTTACAGTGAGTTTCAGAGAACTTCAGCTGCGAGACTGATGCATTAACAAAAACGGATAGTGAGTTTAATCTTTCTGCTTAAACATAAGACGTTCAAAAGTGTTTGAGTTTAAGATACTGACTGTATTCATTTTTTGCGGTCTAATATGCCGCAAATTAATATTTTTTCTGTGTAGCAAAGCTGACTACTTGTTACTATGGTTACTCCGTACGTTTATCTGTAATGCTGTATTTTTGTTTCCCCTCGCGGTTAGTTTATAATTTCCTGGAGCCATTTGAATACGTAAGTCTGTTTTATATTCACAGCGCATCACGGCTTACAGCTGAAAACACAGGTCTTCACCGTAAAAGCGTTTAATAACAGATTTAGGATCATTATCCCAAAGACATCCCAGAGAGTGACACTAATGATATTTGATGGTCAAACAAAGATAACGCTAATCCTTTCAGTAGTCAATACCGCCCCCTATCGGCTATAAAACATAATTTGAATATTTCAAACTGTAAATGATTGATTTTAGCTTTTATTTAGCTTTTATTTGTTGTTGTTTTAGTACAACACTACTACAATATACTGTATAACAAACAGTGACACATATTAAAATATGACTTGAATCAAAATTAATCTAATGTAATATCTTAATAATTTCAGTTGCCCATGACTGATGGCAAATCTGTCTGTAAGGTCTGTGACTGATTTGTATGTCTTCCTCCCTGAGTAAGATGTGATTCTGAGTGACATATGGTGTCCTGTCAATCTGCTATACAACCAGTGTGTGTGTGTGTGTGTGTGTGTGTGGTTTTTCAGAGGGCCATATGTCTTGAGAAGGGTTAGTCCTCCGGCGTGTGTTTAGATAACACAAGTGTGGTGTAGCTTTTACTCTTTGAGCTCTTGTGTGTGTGAAATGTCAGTTTATTCATTACCCACATTTAGATCTGGTCTTAAAGGCCAGCCACACATTTAGAAATGATATATATGCAGTCATGTGATCTGTTTAAGGCTGAACGTCATCAGCTCTGACAGAAAGAGCAGTTTGTGTTCTTAGATAGATGACTTTTAGTTAGCAGAGGCTCATTTTAGTGTTTTCTGTGTGATTCTTTCTGCAGTTTTGCGTGTAATGTTTACATGTCCTTTTGCATACGTACAGATACCTGACCTTTTATTTCACCAGTACTCAGAGCTAAATATAGCCCCTCCACCTTAGCCTGAGTGTTAAGACCTTTCAGCCAGTCATACGCCCTCTTTCTCCTCTTTTCTTTTCTTTAATCTGCACATTCTGTATCTGAGACGATCTGACGTTTAGTACCTTGAGCCTGAACTGAAAATATTCGTTGCAACAAGCTCGAAGAGAGCAAAACCACACACACACCCACAAAGAAATTACTGGAGTGCATTTGTCAGCAGCTATTCACTAATATGTCCATACCGCGGTCTACACACAGTTACTAATAAACCAAAAGCACACACGGACACACAGACCCACACATACGCTAGCACTATGAACTTTGCATAAAAGTTGATAAAAAGCATGAACATACATATAAATACACTATATTTAAAAAGTTTGGGGTTGGTAAGATTTTTTAAAAGTCTTTTATGCATACCGTTTGTCTTTTTAAATGCATTTTTATTGCTCAAAAATACAGTAAAATCCATAAAATTGTTTGATATTTTTATATATAGTTTGAACTTTTCTATTTTAATACATTTTCAAATGTAATTTATTCTTGTGATGGCAAAGCTGAATTTTTAGAAGTCACTGCTCCAGTCTTCAAACATAATTTTAACATGCTGATTTGGTGATCAAATACATTTCTTATCAGTGCTGTCAAATGAATAATAGCGATTAATTGCATCCAAAATTAAAGTTTTTGTTTACAGAATATATGTGTGTGTACTGTGTATATTTATTATTTATATATAAATACACACACGTGCATGTATATGTTTAAGAAAAATATGTTATATTGGTATATTTATATATAATATACATTTTATAAATATATTATTCATGTAAATGTAAGAATTATTTTTAAATATATACTTTATGTGTGTGTATTTGTATATACATAATAAATATACACAATACACACACATATGTTACATAAAAACTTTTATTTTGGATGCAATTAATAGTGATTAATGGTTTGATAGCACTAATTATTATATGTTGAAAACATAGTTGCGCTGCTTGATATTTTTGTGGAAGCCATGTCACATTTTTTTCAGGATTGGTGAATAGATAATTCAGAAGAATAGCATTTATCTGAAATAGAAATTACATGATAAATGTCTAACTTTTGATCAGTGCATGCTTCCTGAATATAAATATAAATTTCTTTAAGAAGAAAAACTGACCCCAAACTTTCTAATATAGTTATATATTTTTTTATTTAGATCACAGACATACATAGACAATCTATATACACCCTGTTTTCCTGTTCACACACGCTTGAGTGTTAATGTCTGAGCATTTGTTACCAGGCAGCCCAAAGCTTGGATAAAGTCAACTGGGTGGTGATGGTGGCTTAACACGACTCTGCCCTAATGAAGTCTTCCGTTTCCTTCTTATTTGTGCCTAGTATTACTAATTGACATCATTGTTGCTAAGTTAGCATTTATGTGTGCATTAAGGTGCATATGTTTGTGCATGTATGTGTGGGCAAAGGCCTTACATTGTGTAATGTTGGATTTGGTTTTGGTCCAAAATACAGTGGATTAACTAAACAATGTTTTGGAATAGTTTCACCCAAGAAGGTGAGTTTGTGTGTGTGTGTATGACAAGGAGGTGGAATGACTGTAATGGAGGAACTCAGGAGGGTGTTGATGGAATATTCAAGCAGATAATAGACCAATTTCACACACACCCCCCACTCTAGCACACACACTTCTCTCTCATTCTCTCTCTCCCACACTCAGTCAGTAGGGAATCATGAATGACAATCCAACATTGCCCCACCCAGAAAGCCCCCGATAGGCCCAGCTCAGCACACTGAGAACACAGTATTACAACAAAAACATTTGCTTGGACCAAAAAGAGACACACACCTACACATGCACATACAGCCCATTTAAAAAATCGCTTGTATTCATGCAAAACTAGCCACCTACATGCGCACATGGACCGTATGTGTTGTGCCAGTCCTCTATAAGTATGTGTATCTGGGAACACAGCCATAGGCAGATGATCTGGTTGTCACGGTGAGCAATGGGCTCAGAAAACTTCTGTGTGTCACTATGTGTGAATAAGTGTGTGCGTGAGTGTGTGCGTGCGTGTCTGAACCGGTAAACTTGGCGTGAAATTGTGGTGGCGACTGTGACGGATCTTCATTTCCACTCTGACAGTGGTGCTCACACACACACATTACTACCTTTGTTCTTATACAACAGGTTGGAGAAAAAGAAAATTGTGTGTGTGTGCGTCGGTGTGCGTGTGTGTGCTCGCATGTATCAAGTACTAAATAAAAGTCGTGTTAAGTGCCCTTAATGATTGTTTAAGAAACCCATTATGTTCGGCAAATGGATCCAGTATTGATTTCATGTCATTGTACTAGTGTCTGTGTCTCAGGTTTGATCGTCTTTCCCGACTCTTAAATAATGTATTTCTAATGGACTCCATGTTGCACTTACGTACTCCATTTAAACGTGACAGGATTCCAATCAATCGCAGATCAATAACCTTTAACCTCGCTGTGCAGGTTGCTCTTAACCACTGATCTGCATTCTGTTCAGACACGGAGCCGGCTGGGTAGTTGTTTTACGCCTCAACAGGGAGATTTTTGTTGCATTGTGTCATGGCTAAACTTACAAGCAGACCTTCCAGTCATTCTGTCCTCAGTTTTAGCATAATTAGCTTTATTTGTGGTTTCTTTTGCAATGCTGTCGGCAAAGAAATCTGTCAAGATCAAGTTTTGGCATACAAGGGGATGTTTTAGGCTATATTAATGCCATTAAAATATTTACACAGAGAAAAAAATATCATAGGATAAATAAGAGAAAGGTTAAGGGATTGAATCTGATTCAATTACATTAGCAGTAACTTTATAGGTTCAGTATGAGTGGTATTAAAGCACTGCCAATTTAATACGGTAAAGTAAAAAAATATACAGCAAAAATAGTTTTGAACTTGACTTAGTTGCAAACTGCAAAATGAAATTTATACGTTTTTTAATGAATATTCTATAGTAGGTCATATGTCAAATGTCACCTGACCACACCAGAAAATAAGTCTCATTGAATCCACTTGTAAGAGAGAGTGTTAACAGCTTTAGATATCAATCTGCAAGTGTGATGGACTTCGGTTATGATCATCTTTTTTGAAATCTCCTTATTTAACAAAGCACATACAAAAGACCTGAAATGGAAGCAACTCAACCTGTTTTACAGAATACAAAAGTTTATTGCGCACAACCCCCATTGTTATTTTAAATGTAAATTTTAACATTGAAACTGAAAATGAAAAAGAAAAATTAAGACTGTATTAACAGTCATTATGCTAAAAAGCATACAATTTTTAAAAATATTATTTAAATGTATTTTACAGTGTAATTTCTTAATCCATAAAGAATGCAGTGTGTATTGAGAAACAGACAGGATGTTATTTTTGTGCTCTGTTGGTTTACTGAACGTATGTGTGATTCATTTGTTTACTTAAGCTATTTCCACATATATCTGCTTTTCTATCTAGAGAGATACAAGAATAAGACAGATGAACATGAGTTTCATGCTTAATGAGAGTGCATGATGAAATGCTCTTCACTGATCATTATAAATCTATTAGTTTTATAGCTGCTCAAACCACAGCAGACTGACTGCACTGTTCATGAATAAACAAATGAACACACACACACACACAGAGAGAGAGAGGCCAGAAAGCGGAACACTGCTCTCAACACACAATTATCCAGCATTCCTTTGTAATTTAATATATTTCTCTGTCTCTCTGTCTCTCTCTCTCTAGCGTTTTGTATCTCTTGCTTTTTGTAAGGAGAAAAATGTAGGAAAATCTAGTGCGTGTCATTTTGTACATTTTAAAGATGGTCTCACATCAGCCGGCAGATATTAGCTTAGACGTCTGATGTAATTATGCTGTAACTGTGTGTTTGTATACAGCCCAATACGTTGGCACCGAGATGTCCGGTCACAGATATCAGTCAAAACTGTCTCTTCTTTTCTCTCTCTGTTCTGTTTCTGTGGTGTTGCCTGCAGCTAAAGTCTGTGATAGATAAGATGTTATCATGAAAGAATCTGATGTGATTGAGAACTGAGAGTCTTGTGAATTACATCACCCTCTCTTTTCACATTACAGATAACTGTGATGTTTTATGTGTGTGCTACGCAATGGTTTCACTAGAGACGATTTCACAGCGTGTGTAAGAGAATATCTTTTGGTGTGCACGTGTGTGTTCGTGTATATGTTTTAATGAGTGTATGATTTTGAGTGCGTGTCTGTACAAATGAGCATGTGTGTGTCTTCTGTAACTTGAGCTCTAACGACTGTCCTGTTTCTTTAGCACCTGTCATTCAT